>JAJJHY010008789.1:2218132-2341857 GCA_021224005.1 Drosophila setifemur | reverse complement strand
ATCAAGCTGCGTTTCAATAGTTCGCACATATACACTTTGGAAATAAAGAAAAAGGAAACGTAAGCATGTAATCATTATTTTTGTATGGAAGACAAAAGAATAAGAAGTTGCGGTGCGGAAAGTTTGGGAAGAGGGAGGTACGAATAATGGAATAATGAACTCTAAATAAAAGTACGTCCGCAAAACTTTTCCCTGCGCCTGAATTCTTTCCGCTTTTTCCCGCTTAACACTTTGCCGCAACAATTCCTCGTTTTTCTTGTCGCTGCTGCCGTTGGCGGAAGTGTTTGGCATTGCCAAAAGCGATAATGCCGGCGAAGACGGTGGTGTTAACATCCCGAAGTCTAAGTTTTTTTGGTGGAGCCAAAGAAAATTCATAGCATCCCGAGAGCCTGGACGGGAGACAAACTTCCAATGTGCATTGAATTTAAAAATACGTTATTGTCCCATCCTGTCCTGTCCCTGGCGCCCAAGGAAAACTATCCTCAACTGGTGTCCGTGGGATCGGGTGGGAGCATGTAGAATAATAACTGAACTTTCGTAAGTGAAACCGTCATATTGATTCTTTATTGGTCAGAAATGGCGTAAATTTATTTCAGCATGTGATCGAACCAAAGCGAAAATATGGCGAACATATGCGGTAAACTTGGCTGGATTTATCTTGTATGTAACAGGTAAATCCGTCTATTTGCTTGATAACTGGATTTAAACTATTAATATTCGACTATGGAACATATACGTCATACGTAAATACTCCTAATTGTTCCAAGTTTTACTCGCCAGAAGCTTAGTATAACCAAAATTATAAAGAAACGATTAAAACTTTACAAGAGCTAAGCAAGTGTTTCTAAATCGTTACTATGTGCAAGATACATTCTTTCATTTCCGTTCCGAAAGATATACTACCTGCAAATATCAACTATATTTACGTTAAAACTGATTGACTGATCAAATATATAGATGTACATATAAAATTTGTAAGGGCGCATTATGTCCTCTGCATTGCAAAGTTCTTCTGCAAAAACTTATACAACAAAAAATCGCAAAGGGATAAGAAGAGCATTCGTAAATCTCGACCCCTTTGTTCCACATGGCAATTGAATTGCCACGCCACGCCGAGGGAAGCTCAGCAAGAAAACTGCAGGGAAAATCAAAAGAAATAAACGCTTCCTCTTAGCCGCCCGCCTTAAAAACAAAGGAAGGTAATAACATTCGCTGCCGTTCAGGCCATTTTTTGCACGCTCCAACCTTAAGCTTTTCCTGCAAAGGATTTTCAAAGCAATGGAGACGTGACACAAATTAAATTAAATGTAAAAGCTACCAAAGAGCCACCATAAGTGGCAAAAGCGACACAAAGGCAGAACTAGTAGCTGCTTTAACGCATCCATTCCTTCAATTCAACGAGTATTTCTCGCACTCACCCAGTTCTTTGCTTTTGCACGGCGAAACTTTTTCAATTTCAATACCATCTAACATTAGGTGCACTCTTAGTGCAATCCGTGCCTGCCCCGATGTCTATGAGAAGCTATAGAACACATTATACCTAAAGAATTCATGGGTATGTATATTTATTTATTTATTAAAAAAAAATAAAAGACTTATTTACTATTGAAAAAAGGATATGAGCAGAAAGAAACAGACATAGCGACTAAGGCTTAGTTGAATAATAATTAATTGAAATACGTACATTAAATTGGTTTATTTACAAAAATAAATGTAAATATGCAAGAATATATTTGATAAAATGGGTTATATTAGAAATCTTCAATTTTCCCATTTCCGACTTTAAATTGGTATAATTATTTTCTTGGTCCAGTGGTATACATCTCTGCACGGGATGGCAAATGACGAGTGAAACCATGCTGACCTGAAGTAATGGGTGCCACAACGGCGCTGCATCAATTCCAAGTTGCCATTCTGTGCTATTTACCAAATGAAATACTCCATTCGCTTTGGTTCAGAAACTAAAACATAGCTCGGAACAAGAACCAAAGTAACTACAAAAATTAAGCTTTTGTCTCGCTTGTGTTTACTTTGGTCGCTGTGGGTAGAAAGCAAATCCACCAAATGGAAAAAGTTTGGACGAAAGACAATGCAATGAAAAAATAGGGAAAATGGAATTAAAAATAATAGGCAAGGATTCTTATAACTCCACGAAATGAGCCTTTACGTGAACTGCGATCCTTGAAAATTTAACTTATCCACCCGGAAAACTGGGAAATGCTATGTTTAAAGTTTTGATTGTCTGAAAGTTCTTGATTTAATGCACAGACCACGCCGACAATACCTGAATTCATTTGAATTCGATCGAAAAATTTAAGTTCTGCTTGATACATATCGAAATTAATCTTCATACAAAATCCTTCAATATCTAAAGCCAAGTCATAAGATACAAATTTAAACTTAAAATTGTAGGGTAAAATTGTGAAATGCTGAGTGTTATCAAACTGTACTGAGAATTGTCAAAGAAAGTTTATTTTGTTAGCAACTAAACTTCAGCATAAGGAAATCTATCGCCTATCGTTCATAGTCTGACATAACTTCAGGGCGGATTTATGTATAAAGTTCCAGTGCGTTTTAAGTTCAACACATACAAATTTGTGGGCTTACGAATGCTTTAAAAAGTTGCAATTAATGCTTCTTTGTCTGTTCGCTGATGGTCGTCAGGCACATAAAATTTTGCTGTGCATACGTGACAATAATTACGAAAAAATAAGAGCGAAATACGATAAAATCGGTAATAAAACTGAGCTGGGAGGTCGTAAAAGAACCACAAGGCAACAATGATTGTCGGCGTTGAAGGAAAGTGGACAGCGAACAGCGGCGAGGCCAAAGCGAGGAGACACTTCGAGGAATAAATCCCTCCGGAATGGATACGGGTGAGTGAAGTAATGTGGCGGGGAGACAGCAGCAGCAAGCATAGCAGTGGCCAAATAAAAAGTTGGATAACAAGGATTTACATTAAGCTCGGAGCTGGGACGTAAATGTTAAGACTTTCCACTGGAGTTTACAAAGTAAATGTCGTCTTTTAGGCGCTGCTCCTGGTGATAGAGCAAAAATTCATTAACTCAAGTGAAAAGTGCAAATTGAATAGATTCTGGTTTAATTGAAAACTACTTTCCCTGCCAGCTGTCTCCAGTCGGGAAATGGCAATTAATCAAATGTTGGTATAGCCGAACCCTACGCAACCGCAAGCACTTTATATAATCTGCCTTCGTCCCCAATCTCCTATCCCATCCCAGCACACACAGACACACTTAGGTCCACTCGAGTGAATTCTTGCGAGTTGCGGCTTTTTCTTTTCGGGCCAAATAAGAACCACACAATCATTTGTTACATTTTGTGCCCCTAGGATAGGCCCGAAATAGACAGCTAGAAATAGACAGGCAACACAATATTTTCAATTTAATAAATGCGAGTCGCTTGGCGCTTCGCTGGAGCATATGATGCTGTACTTAATCGATTTTCAGACCAGGCGTCGACACGAGATGATACATATGGGTACATATGTATATATGTGTATACTCCTACCGGAAGTTACCCCAACACACATTTTAAAGGCGGCGTAGCTCCTCCTTCGGCAGGTCCTTTCCTTTTTTAATCTGCATTTAATACGCATCTGCGTTCTAACTCAAAACAAGATTGAGTTTTTTTAGCACTAGTAACACCAACTTTAGCATACTTTTATGCGCAAATATAAAGAAAATGTTTATAATTTCATATTCGATTTCTTTATTTCTTTAATGCAACAAATATAATAAAAATGTAATTATTTTGACTATGCTTTTTATTAGTTAAAATAAAATAGCTTTCATGGTCTAATTTCGTTTTATTTATATTATTTATATACCCGTGCAGAGGGAAATAATAAATTTAAATTATTTATTTTGCAATTTACATGAATTTTTAGTGGACATTTTTAAGCAAGTAATGGATTCTTTTAGTTAAAGTTTAGATACCAGACAAATAAACAACTTTGAGTACGCAATGCGTGTGGGTAAAGGATATATACAGCAACCCGGGGGTCGGCGAGGTACCAAAGCGTGTTTTTCTTGTTTTATATGGGACTCAATCATTGATTCAATCGATCAATCAATCAGAAATCAGTGCGTCAAACGCACACATCCAATGTGAGCGCGGAAGTCCATGTCATTCAATTTAAATGCAATTTTGACCGCAAACATTTGTTAATTGACCTCGATTAGGGGAAGTGAAATGGCAGAGATGGCAAAGGCAATGGCAGAGGGTGTCCATATTGGCCAGGCTCTTACACCCACATGCGCCCGCCCCAGCGTTCACAGGCAACGAAGGACACACCACCCCAGAGCACACACAAATAATTAATTATGTACGCTCAGTTGGATTTAGAAGTAGCAGGAAGCAGCGAGCCTCTGCTCCGCTGGCGGCCCTGACATCTACATTTTGCCAACTACCTCCTACTGCCAATCTGGGCGCCCACAGGTGCTCTCTCCCCTGGCACTTCCGGTCTGTTGGACTTCGCCACGCTTAAGTGCCGATAATTGCTCACCTTTGGTTACTCGGTAAACTGGGAACGGATGCCTGGAACTGGAAACTGACGGCGGCCATCTGCCTCAATCTCCGAAGTTATCTCCAAACATCAACGTGTAATCAAATGACATTCAAGTGACATTTAGAGCTTAATCGCTTTGCGATTTGTGGGCTGAATTCTGCGGTAGATCCTAACTGGTCTGGTCTGACTGCGCCTGGGGGCACTCGGCTCCAGTAGCACTGCATGTGCAGTCAAGTGTTTGATATGGCAGCCCAATGGGACTCCATTATCCTGCGAGTTGTGAAAGTGTTTGCAGGACCCACTGCAAATTGGAGTTGCACCGAACTCATAGAAAAAAGTGTGTCTAATACAAGTATTGAGTCATCACGTCTGGTGGCTAAGCACCCCCATTGTTTATGCCCAACCATTTTCTGACTTTCCGACACCCATAAAACTACTAAGGAGAGGCTGAGATGCCGGACCTGGGAGACATGTTCCTTCAACAGCTCAAGGGGCGAATTACACTGGGGTTTCCTTCCTTCCCAAAAACATGTGCATAAATTTTCCCAGCCCAGTTCGACGTGAGCATGAAACCAGCTTTTTGTGTTAGAAAACGCCTTTGCCAAAACGCCACACATCCAGAAGAGAGCAGGGGAAAAATAAAAGCCGTCAGTAACAAAATTGATTTTCGGACCATTTGTTCGTTTATGGATAGTTTTCTTCCCTCGAATGCGAAAAAGCAGCTGTTTCTCGTACTTTGTGGCCAAGGAGAGGATACGGTAGTCGTTATCGTCATCATTGGCCAAAAATCGTGAGCTGGCAACTGTCAAGACCTGGACTCCGTCGAAAAGGGGACATGGCGGGTTAAGCGCTAGACTTCCATAAGAATATCTCATTGACTGCAGCGTGTTGACACCTGACATCTGCACACAAAGGCGTGCAACTTAACACTCAAGAAATGCCGCAGGAGTGCAGACCGCAAACGTCGGTCAACGGTGGACCACTCCCCGCTCCTTAAAGGAACAGTTTTCGGACTAGATCGAACCTTTCGTCCTCTGTCTAAGAACCTATAAAATGTTTCATAATAAGAAAGTTATTTTGCTGATACAGGGGCAACAAGTGAATATATGTGCTAATGGTATTTGCACAGAACTTTAATACTTTCAATCTAACAAATATTAACTTTACTTAAATTAATGCAAATGCAAACCTGTGTAAAAAAAAAACGTATGTAAAGATATGAAGATTAGAATATAAATACTTTATTAGGCCTTGATTGACAGCGTTGAAAAATTCTGAACAAAATGGATATAAAAATAACTTGCCCACTCCGTTTTAGATTAAATAAAATATGACCAATACTGAAATGAACAAATAAGCAAAACAAATGGCAAGAGTATTATTTGTTTTTAGGTTGTTAGCACTAAAAAAAATACCAATTAAGAACTAATTTCATTATATAATAAAAAGTGTCATTGACTTAATATAATGAGCTCTTAAGCACTTCCTTTTGCTCCAACCAATTTGCTCCTCCTTCCGTTTAGTTCGTTCTAAGTGTTTGCTGCCTTGGACTAATAAATTCAAGCTTGCTGGGCGTAAAATGGGTGTGACAATTACCCTTTTTTTGAAACCATTATGCCAAATAGAAATGGGGCCATAAACAATTTTCGCTCTGAATGAACGATCTCAATAATAATACCACGCCTATATTACATAGCAAATTGTTCCTATGTTAAAATAAAATTCAAGAATCTTTCGAAGTGGTTCTTTAATAAATTTGGGAAATATAGTTAAGATCGGACAACTACATTTGTTAGAAGTAGTTAGTTGGCAAGGATATTAAATCTTCAAATCCAAAGACTGTCCAGATTTGTGCGAGTCAAGACAGTGAAAATCGGTGCTGGACTTTCTGGACTTGTTAAAGCCATTTGGCTTTAACAACTCACTCACGTGACCAGCCTGTACAGTCGGGGCGTTCGAAGGCGTAACTCATACGTCCCGTTGACCGTTTATGCGATCATCGTAAAATGAGTAATTGCTAAGCATGTTTCAACGCATTTATCGCTTTTTCCCTCTTCCGTTCTTCCGGCACCTATTCAACTTCGCCTTGGTCCTCCTTCGTCCGCTTTCGTTCCCATTAATGAGCTCTGTGTGTGCAAGCTTTCATTTTTATATGTGCAGCGTTTTTCCGTTTAATCATTTTTCGGCGCCTGCCTTCCTTTTTATTGCCGTTCTTTCTCGCATTTTCCTGCGTTTCCTGCGTTTCCCGCGTTTCCCGCGCTTCCCGCGTTCCACAGGAAGGCGGACACTCGAGGACCAACGTTTGTTCCAACAACAAACATTCGCAAATTACAAAATCGTGACTAGCGTAAATTTTGCCTTTTGTGGCCCATAAATTTTTGGCATTTGTTTAGAATTCGGTTTCCTTCCCGCTCGTCCTGCACTCTGTTTATTAGTTTAAATAGACGTGGAGAATGTTTAGTTGTCCTTATATTAAGTTTAAATCTCAGCCAATGCGTTCTAAATGGTTTCTTAATGGGTCGTTTTGTGGTTTTGGGTTGATTTAATGGCTCTGGTCCCGGTGACCACTAATAAAATGAATCGAGTCTTCGCATCATGTTGGAGTTTTTCCTGAAGCAGACAATTTTTCAATTGTTTTAAGCAACCACATTTGTAAATACATACAAAGTTAGTAAACAAAAAAAGAGTTAATACCAATAAGCGGAATTTTTCTTTACAAAAAAACATATGTACGTATGTAGCCAATATCTCATAAAATACTCACAGTGCCAGAAAAAATACAAAAAAGGTTTAAACAACATTTGGCTGGTAAAAGCCAAAAGCCACTGGAGCAGCTACAACAAATGAAATTGAAACCGGAAATACTGACAGCAACAGTGAAGGTCTCAGTAATACCTTGTATTCCTTTGCAACAGTTAATATAATTTTGCCAGGAGGTAGCCAACCAGTGACCCTTCAACAAAAAAATATATATCTTCTTGGGAAATGACAGTACAATAAGAACATAATTTGGGTTTTAAAATATTTATAATTTGGAGGACTCCTTTTTTTCGGTTTCTCCGTTTCACTGGGCGAAATGCAATATATATCATATAGCTAAGGGTATAAACTGTTTCGGTTCTGGCAGTTAGCATATCTTTCGTGTTATATATATGTTCTCCTCACTTCAATTGCTGCTTATTCGACATTCATTCCAATGTCCACAGAAAGAACGAAGAATACTGGCATCACGGAACCGGATGAAAAGCTTCTGACGGAGTCACGACATCTCTGCGTCTGCGACGAAACGAAAACATCCTGCCAACATCTTCAACCTTGTCGCTATTCAAATATTTTTTGTTGACAGATTTCCCAATTTTTCGCTTTCATACCTTTTGTCTGTTGGCCATGGCCAAACACACAAGCAATTCCCTTAACTTACTGTTTATTCATTTTGCCGCAGTTCCTCCATTCTTGTTGCTTCGCCGAAGTTGCACCGCAACTACTCTGTGGCCAAATTGGAAAGTTCATTGAGAGATGTTGAAGGGCTTAAATCAATTGATGTGCATACGTTCGTTCAATTCAATTTGGAGGTGTTGTCAAAATTAAACAAAGAGTTCCAATTGTCTCAATTTTAATCATTGCCAGATTTGTGATGCCAACGATGCCAACATCGAGTCAACTCAAAAACTGAGCGAAAATTGTTCAGTGCACAAAAACACATGCACGTTAGCCTGGCTGTTACCTTCGTAATTTCCGCTTTGATTAATGAATGTTGAAATGTCGAAAATTGATTTTTGACAGCGGTGAGCGCCAATAGAAAACTTTCGCCCAAAGGGTGCTGGGTGGGGAAAGTCGGGGGACGAGGGGCAAATAAGCAATAAAATAATCAAGACCCCCCCCCCTAGAAAATCATGTCCATAAAATAGCAATCTTTTTTATACTATAGTTCTGTAAGCAGTACATTTATTTTTCAATTATTAAAATTAAGATGGGCTATTAATTTTCACCATCAATTAAATATTGACTACCTTTTTGTTAAATTACATTAGAAGTGACTGCTTTAAGGAAAGCACAAAGCTGGTTCTCCGCTCCGCTATTTTCCATGTTGTTTTATTTACCATATATAGCCCGTTCCATAGCCGATTTCCGCTAACCCACACTGGTATATATTTAAAGCGATGTCTAGCGTGCAAAAAGTTTAAACTGTTTCATCGAGTTTTTCCCCGAGTTTGGCTGTGGGCTAGGTTTTGCTCATGCTGCTGGGTTGTAGTTGCTGGTATTTTAGGTTTTTGGCCAGCAGCTAATTAAACTACAAGTGCCTGGGAAAGGAAGGCAAACCTAAATTTACAATACCTTTGCAGTTCAGTTATTTTTGGAATGCAGTTAAGCTGCTGCCAACCCATAGTGGCCTTGCAACAGTGCACATATGTATAGTTTGCAGCAGGATAAGGTTAAATCCCAAAGAATAGATTGCATGGAAACCAAAACCAGCAGTACGACTTAAACTTCGAACTTGGCAAAGTAAGATACATACGGGACGTTAAGCAATGACCATTGCCGTCTAAATGTTTATCAGAATTCGTCAAGAAATGTTTTTATTTGAAATGAAGTAGCATATAGGCCCCCTTTGGCATTTATGCTGGCACACACGAGCGCACCGACATATGCATATTTAAGTGCTGTTGCATTTTTCTTAACGGCTCGTCTAGGAAAACTTATCCGGAGAACAAAGTCTGGGAAAAACTAGGAAACTTTATCTGCGGTTTGGTTTCGTATGCATATTGTTGGCATTGTCTACCGCACTGCCCCGTCACGCTTCCTTGGCTTCCCGCTTCCCGGTTAGCCATGGTTAGGATGGGTATGGACATGGGCATGTGTGAGTCTGCCGGTCTCGTGCTGCTTTGTCATTGTCTTTGCGTAAAACTTCCGGCTGCCATCCCATCGAGCATTGCCTTCGCCTGCGCTCGCCGCCAACTTCCACTGGCATACTCGATTTCCCGGAGCGGCTACGCAGGAGTCGTCCATTCGCAAAAATTTCCATTGCATTCTTTTGGATAGAATTTTAAACATTTTTCTCGTAGCTGTGTGTTTTTTTTTCTGTGTTTGGTTTGGCGAAAAACAAAAATATTTTCGCTATTTGCGGTTATGTCAGGAGGAGACGCACGGGTGCGAGTACACCTGCAGGACGGGACGGAGTGGTAAATTAGAAATGGTTCCTCGGTGGTCACGGGGAATACCAAATGTGCTCACGGTGACTAAGCAGGTTGGCTCTTGCTGTTGCTCTTGGTCTTGCTATTTCTGGATACAAGTGAGCATATGGCATATGTACGGAAATTGCAAAGTTTCATTTGCTTTCGTTTCTCATTAAGGCGCCGACCAGGATTATCCATTACGCCAATAAATCGCCATCCTACAGGAACAAACTGCTGACGTCACCGAGTGATGTCGAAAACAATTAAACTGTCCATCACTTGTACATATTATTTATTTTTTTTTTCGCTGCTGCCTCAGTTAATGCCGCTGCCATAAATTATTAATTGCCGATCGCTACGGAAACACAGATACTTGCAGGTTCGGGGGAATGTGCGCACAATATATATTTTTAATATTAATGTGCATCGTATTAACGGGTCTGCATAATAAAATAATTATGTGAGTCCCCCCGATAGCTGAAATACTTTGCTGCCTTACATTCAGCATGCGAATTTCCGTCAAGTAATTAAAAAACGATGGAGAACAATAAAAAATATGAACAGCATATATTAAGAATCGACAGCGTACGCAAATAAATTAATACATATACTAGTAGTATGTATGTGATTCAGAATTTGCAATTACTATGCATGTAGCTGTTGCTGACACTTAATGAAAATATACCGATTTCCAGAAGGACATAATTACGGCCCAGGGTGTGTGGACTAGTGTTTGATAAACCGCCATTGTCTTATACTTGCGGAATAAATTCATATTATATCTGGCTCAGTTCACTGTTTTCTAAAGGTAGTTATAATTAATGACTCTCCGAGAGGATTATATTTGTGTATGTAAATTTGCTCTGCACTCAATGCAAAGTTTGCTCTCCGGCCTGTCGCTCTTCAGCATGAATATATAGATATTTATATATATATGTATATATATTCAACATTCATACTCGTGCAAAACCGACCGGCAACTTCTGACCGAATTAATTTTTATTGCATTTTCGCCAAACAATTTAAAATATGTTGCAAAGAGTCAAAAGTGAAAAATGAGCGCGTGCCCGTTTATGGTGCAGCAACAAAGCGGTGTGAGGGGAGTGATGGGAGTGAGGGGAGTTCGGGACGAGGAGCCGACCGCAAACTCGATGGTCTAAAATTTCATTTTCATCCTGAAAGTATACAGCTCCCCAACGGGCTCAGGGACAAAATCGGGGAATGGTGTGGACAGGAGCGGGAGCGGGCGCGCAACAATGATTCTTACTTATTAAAAACTCTGAAACCAAGGCATGCAAAGGCTGATAGATGAATGCAAAATGCGGCTACAGTGGATCCCATCCCTAGCCCATCCCTGGCCCATCCCTAGCCCTCCAAAATGCCCATAACGTTGCCCAAAATCGGGGAAAACAGTAAATATGATCTGGGCAGCTCAACGCGTGTGCAAGTGTGCGCGGGTAACGAGTAGTGGAGCACAATTGAAACCATCCGCATAGCATTGCTACCCCTTGGGTAGCCCTTGCTTGGCTCTTGGACCACTCCCATCCCATTCCGGCCTTCCTATGCAGGCCATTAATAATACGCTTACGCGCTTTTGTATGTCGTGCGCCGATGTATGCGGCATCAGCAAGTCTCCAGCGGTTATAACCAGTCCAAATGGGTCGGGCGGCGGGCGGATCGGGGTAAGCCAGAGGCATTTTTTGCAGCCTGACGCGAGGTCGGGGCCGCACAAAAAACGATATTTATCCTTTATGGACAATATATACATATATATATATATCCATTGGCGCCGTATTGTTTCCCTTGCCATATTTCAAAATATATTTTGAGATGCAAAGTAAAATAGGGTAGGATGTCGGTTGAGTGCGACCGAAGGGCTTTCGGAAAAATGAAAACATCAAATTACTTTACTCCAAAAGCCATGAAACAAATTTTATCCAATATTGGGTCATAAATTCAACATCATGCCATCCAAATTTTCGGAAAGGAACTTCTCTCATAAGACACCTTCCGCTCCATAGATCCCAATTGCTTTTTTTTTGTTTTTTCTTGGTTTTGAGTAATCCGCCCTGCGTGCCAAACGCGATCAATCGATTTGCCCCAGGCAGAAATGTGAAAAATTGCAGTGCATTTAACAATAAATGACAAAACGCAAAGTGGGTGCTGCTTTTCGATTTGTTACATTTATTGGTCGTTACGAGGCACAAGTTCGCCAGCTCTTTCCGTTCGGTCAACCAAGCTCCAATTATTTCATATTTTGCGGCATTTCTGCGGCGTTGAGCAAGCACGAAGCGGCAGGCGGCATTGCGGCCCTTTGCTCACTTGCCCCACTTACCTTCTCCTGCTAATACCTATGAAATAAAAATAAATACCATTGACATGCAAAAATTACACAAAAGTTAATGAAACAGTACGAGTCCGCGCAGCCCAGCGGAGGGAAAATTGGTTAAAAGGGAAGCAAACAAGATTGATTTTCACGTCGATATTTTTATCCATTAATCATAGAGTGAGCAATCGGGAGAGTATTTATATTCCTGTAACCGGGAGAGGAAAGGTATATCTATTTTTTATCAGCATCAAATGCGGGCCAATCGAATCATGTCAATCAGTCTGCTCGCATTAACACCTAGATATTGGAGTTTAATATTTCTAGAGTAAACGCGTTCTATTGGCTTGTGTAACGATGAGGTTTGCTTAAAAATTGTTCCGCTCTTGCAATTTATTTTAAACTCTAGCAGCCACAGTTTAAATGTCCATTATAGATAAATTTGTATATGCACTATCTTAGCGTGTACTTTCCCCATTTCAAAGCAATCGGGTGTGGCCCTTAAGTGCTTAAATATTTATTACACCTTTTAATGTGAACAAATACAGGTGATAAAACAAGCATCCTACCCAAAAAATATCAATGGAAATTTAGTTACCAATAAATAAACACAATTAAAAACATTTTAAATTAAATAACAACGTTTATTTCGTATGCATCATGTAATTGTATTATTAAAAGATATACATTTTTCTAAGGGTCTTAGGTCCATACAAGACTATATCTACGATATAGTTTCCTCTATTTTGCCATTGTTTGGAAAACCATCTCACATAAAACGGCATCATCAGGGAGATAGTGCCGTGGAATGGTGTCACAATTTTCATTAGTCCACTTCAAAGTGTGTGCTTTAATTTCGCTTTTCGACCAGTTTATTTTTAATTGAAACTCATGTTGACACTTTTATGGGTTTCCAGTCGTTTTTCTGTTTTAGGTTTCCGCAGGCCGAATTCATGGCTTCGGTATTCGGAGCTGAATATTCCACAGTTTATTTATTTAAATTTATTGGCTTTGGTTATTTTGGTCGTTGGGTTAAGCGCCAGGCATTTAAAATTTTAACAATTGCAATAAACCGGGCTGAATGTGCTTTCATGGGAAACCGTTGGGAAATCTATAAACGTTTGTCAAAATCTCTGGAATTTTAACTGGGCAACAAACCCAGTTAATAATAGCTCGTTGATATTTGTTAAGACTTTTAAAAGTTAACAACGTCTTGAACAAACTCCTCAGTAATTATTCAGAAACCTTACTTGTCTTCATATTTAGAGAAAAATCTCAAAAGAACTCTGACCAATATACGGAAAATGGATGCTAATGCAAGAGGAATGACTACGATTGCTAAGTACATATGTCCATATTCGTATTTGCTTGTCATGCGGGTAAAAGACAGAATTTTTTATTCATCCTGGCAAACATTCAGCCTAGGACTCGAAAAGTTTCAAAAGGACGACCGAGACCATTGAAAAGTGAAAAGCCGTCGGAAATGCATGAACTCATGTAATTTTTGTTGATAATGAGGCTGCTATTGACCAACGACACAAAGGGCTTAGCGGGTGCAACAAAATTTGTAATTATTAACCCCTTTGAGTGTTAAGCTGTTTATCCTCGCTTTATCTTTTATCTTTAAAAACAACAAAGTTATGTTTTTTGCTCAAACGTTCACATTTTGGCAATATTATACAATGTTGTGGCCCAGGGTATGTGTCTCATGCATATGTACTTATGTATATTAGGGGTTCAGATAGCTTTTAAACTGCTTTTACGTAAGAGTATTCCCAAACTTATTCAATATTCAGAAGGATATCCGTATATACCATCGATGTCGATAGACTATCAGATTGTAACTGTGTCATGAACTGTTATGAACTGTGTTTATAAGTTCCATTTTCATTTTACGACAATAATTCTTAGCTACCTTAGGAAAGGTCGAAACGAATCAGCATTTAATTTAATTAAAGAATGACATGTTTATACCCTTGAAGAGGGTATTATAATTTTGACCAGAAGTTTGTAACGCAGTGAAGGAGACATGTCCGACCCTATAAAGTATATATATTCTTGATCAGCATCACCAACCGAGTCGATCTAGCCATGTCTGTCCGTCTGTCTGTCCGCCTGTCGGTTACTATGTAAACTAGTCTCTCAGTTAACCTCAAAGCTATCGGGCCAAAACTTTTCATCGACCCTTCAATATGTTTCAGGAATTATATAAGTTGGAACAGCTAAAATCGTGAAATCACATTGCCATAGTAACGATAGGGAAAAATTGCCATAAATTTCATTTTTTGAAATAATTCATTCTTTGTTCAACATATCCTAAAAGTCATCAAATTCGGACCACTATATTCAATAGCTGCCATAGGAACGATGTGAGAAAATAGATCTTTGAGTATAATTTATTCAAGGCAATGAATTTGTTCTCGTAAAATATAGTTTTCAAATACAATAAAGCCGTTTTATAAAATCAAAAATCGAAAACTATATTCTATAGCTGCCATACAAACGATCGAACGGTTTAAAGGCAACTGATCTTCAAGGGTATTCTTAGATTCTACCCCGAAACTAGCATTGTTCTAATTACATTTAATTTCGTAAAAAAAAAAATTAATTATATTATAACAATAACAAAATAAATAAAATCGAATACCGTTTGAGTTTTTTTCACTGTACTGGGAATATTAATGCAGTGCTTACTTATTCCCTGTACCACTCCGCTTGTTTTGAATAATTCTCATTTGCTTTTCCATCTTTAAATTTCTGCACCCTCGAGACAGACAAAAGCATCTGTAGTTTGTTGCTGTTGTGTTTCGCTTTGTGTGTACAGCTTCTTATTGTTCCGGGAGCTGGCATCTTCGTATCTTCGCATCAGTTTCGCCTCTTCCCCGACTGCATTTCAGGCGCTTTTCCACTTGAACGGTGAGCTATTCTTTGGTGGCACTCAAACGGCACCTCAATTCGCACTTCACCTAAAGAGGGAGCACTTTCGCCGCCCTTGGCTCCTCCGCTACCCTTTCTCATCTTCGCTCACCTAGGGACTCAAATGACAATCAATAGCTGCTGCAGTTTTCACAAAACACGCATTTCCAGAGCGTTAGCAATTAAAAGTGCGCCAAAAGCCGGCATCCTGCTCTCCTGCTCCTCCTCCTTCGGGCTTCCTTTGCCTTCTCACGTCCTCTATTATTTGTGTTTAATTAAAATTCTTGTCGTACTTTGTGCATTGCTTTTTGTAATTTTGTGAGCTTCTGCTGTTGTTTGCTTGCTGATTGACTGAATGGCTCCTGACTGCCTCACTGCCTCACTGCCTGACTGGCTGACTGCCGACTGAATGAATTGCTAAAACTTCTCCCCTGGATTTACTGCTGTTTCACTCGCTTTCTTATCATTCCCGATTTGCATAGTTTTCACCGCTCGTTGAAGCCTGAGAATTCCCCGAGCTCGAGTTGCTCGTTGAAAAACACTAACAGAAATCGGTACACTACAGCCTCAGATCCCCGCGGGTAAAATTTGCCAAACCTTTAGAGAAATTCAATTCCCAGTTTCCACAAAGCAAGTGAAATTCATTTCCGACACGCCACATTTCTACAATATTTTATATTTGTACTTACCCGGATTTGGGTGGAACCACGCTCCTTGGCTCTCGAATATGCAGCTTAATTGAATTTATCAACACCAAATTGAAATTGAAATGCAATATTCCTCAGTTGCTTATGTTTTTGCTGTTATTTACTTGTCTAACAATCGCACACACGTCTTCGTGTTGTTGTTGTGTTTTATTTGGCAATAATTGGATATTTTGATACCTAGAATTTGCCACTTGCCACTGTGGCAGATCAGAGCGCCAGATGGAATCTGGCACTTCCGAAACTTTCATCAGCTACTGAATCGGGAAAAATCAAAAATGTATATTGATTGTGACAGTCTGCCGGAGTGGTGGTAGTCCCTTCATGGCCATAAACCCATTGTCATTAATATGGACTCTTATAAGCCCATCGGAAGCACGTGGCTAGAATAAGCAGGACTGACAGAGTTCTTGGAATTTAAAAAATAATCTAATCCCCTCTTTTCCTACCTGATCCGAGTGAAAACAAGACGAAGGGGAGAGGAGAGGAGTTCGCTTCCCTGTCCGCTTTCAATCCAACAACAAAAACAAAACGCTCAAACGTCCCCGAAAAGCTGAGCGGAATCGAGTTTGCTCATAACTCGCAGCTTCTCGCAGCTTGTGTATTTTTCACTTGGCTAATATTTCGGATTTATGGCATTAAGGCGCTAAGAACGCCTGCACAGAGCTCCCAAGGCACAAGGCACCGCCAAGGAGACCGACCGATGGCGGGGCGGGGCACAGGAGACGGGACCGCCGACAGAGACGAAGCACGCGTCCTGCCCGCGATTAAGTTTATTTGAACAAATAAATCGGAGGTCGTTTGCCACGCTTATTAGACAGCAGTTTGCGACTGGTCTCCCGAACTTGCGAGCTTTGAACTCTGCGCCTGAATCGTCCGTTTGCAACTGAAAATAGCCGCCGAAGGACGATATGTGCACGGCTCCTCTGCAGCCCGTCGACCGTCGGGAATCGGATTTGAAATCGAAACTGGAGTCGGCAGCCATTCACGGCAGCAATCTTCCAATGGGAGAGGAGCAGCACGTGGAGCCGGAACCAAGGAGCGGCGTCGTAAACGGGTTCCCGGCAGTCCCACAAGTCCTCAGCCTGCCCTGAACACGTCCTGAGAGCACCATTTGCGGTTAATTCATGCCGGCTCAACCTGGCTGTTGGACTTTAATAATCTAAAATAAAAACGAAAAACGAAAAGCATGAAATGGACTTAAGTCCATCCGGATGATAGAGAGGCGGAGAGGAGAGCGGCATTTGAACTGCATTTGCCGAGGTGCAAGCCGGCTCTCTCTGCACACTCCAGCTCCTGCTCGGCTAACTCCGATGGAATACTTGGAATGTCAGGCGGGGAAAGCGTACGTACGGATTTATTCATCCGCCCTCTGGGCATGGCCTGGCTCCGGCGAAGCCCGGCTCTTCTCTCTTCCTGTGGCAGCTGCATCCGCCAGTAGTTGCACGCCCGCTCTTAACTCTTAGGTAAACAGAGCGCGCTCTCTTAACCCATCTCTTAAGCCATAAACTGGGGGACAGACTTCCAATTTGTCGCGATTTCCCCGAGCTTGCCATAATGTTTCCAGGAGAGAGCCACTCGCTTCGGCTCCGTTCGGCTCCGCCTCGATGCGCTCTCCCTTCCAGTATGCAGCTCTTCCGCCTTCTTTCCGAGCCGTGCTCCACATTTCAAAGCCGCTAACTGCTGACAGCTGACGACTTGGCGGACGGAGTGCGAAAGCCCAGCGGAGCACCGAGATCCGCGCCTGCCCCCCACCAGTCAGCGGGGCAGCTATAAATAAGCAACAACAGCACGAGGAAACTGCTTGAGTTATATTGTTTTTTGATTGTCTAAACGCAAATCCCTCCAGAGCCAAGTCAACAAAGTACATCAAAACTGGCCGGGAGCAGATGTTCTTAAAGCCAACTGAGACTCGAAGCCCACATCCACCTCCCCGACATAGCCTCTATTTTGGCCAAAATTTTGTATCACGGCTATCCATTAAAAATGTTCAACGCGGTTCTAGTTCCCATTCTGGCTGTCTGGCAGCGAATCGTTGATTCCTTAATTCCTTGAATCCTTGATTTTCCGATTCGGTAGCTGCTCAAGGCTACCAACGGGCCTATGGGCTGGAGGGCGTCTAGAAGGCCCCAGCTCCTATCTGGGTCCGAATCCATTTAGGGGTTTTAAACCGTGCACGCAAATACTATACACGGCCAACAAGGCTAAATCTTTCAAATATACTCGTACGTACTTAAATACGTAGAATTTGGTTAGTGTGCTCTGTTTTGGCGCCATGCCTCTGGAGAGTCCTGGGCAAATGGGAAAGAAATATTTACATATAGTACATGTTTTGGTGTTGGGAGGGAGGGGGTTTACGTGTTTGTTGGCTGGAGCACCGGATAGTGGCGGACCACGCCTTGATTAAAACTGGTTATTTTTCAGTTTCGCAGGTTTCGCGTGTTAATGGCGCATAAGACCACCTAACCGGGCATAATTTAGAGATAATACATTTTATTTTAATTCCAGTTCAGCCAGTTAATCTCATTAAATCACAAAAACAAGCAAGAAAGGATTGCACTGGGGACCGAAGCTTACTATACCCTACCAGAACAATGCAGAATGCAATGCAGATTTAATAAATCCCTTTCGAAGGATTTCCAGATTTTTTGAGAAGAAGAATTAATTAACATAGTACATATTGCTAGTTGTTTAACATTCAAAAGTTGAAATTAACATTTCCAACTGAATACTAAATTTACTTCAAGTTTACTTTTACTTTGAGTTATTTTTCGGTTTGACAATAAAAATTCTCAGTAAGCCTTTGAGCGAGTAGGAATGTAGCATTTAATGCTACAAAAAATATATTTCCAAAAAAACGCATAGAAAAACATGAATGAACTTATCCGGTTTCTTGTGTTCCTGGCACTACTTTATTGTTTGTGCGCCTGTCAGATTCTTTACGGAATAATCAACAAGTTGGACAGACCAATCTAAAGGCAAGCTTAGCTTTAAGTAAGTTCTGAACTCACAATATACGATTTTTTTAGTTTCGTAAATAATATATTCAGTTCCAAGAAACAAGAAGAAAGAATATGCAACTAAACTCCAGCATAAAAGAAGGGGATTCGGTTAATAAGAAAAATTCGGACTCCAGATCTTTTGTGGGTTTGCCATCAACTCAGCGTAGTGAGCGTCATTATACGGAGCTTGATTCGGAGGGCCACTTGGTGAGTCGAGCTCTCACTCCCTACGAGTGTCAGCTGGAGGACAACGTGGAACAGCTGCAAGAGGCGTTATTCACGATCTCATCTCACTATGCCAAGATCCAATTCCGTCTGCGCCAGATAGCCTCAGCCCCGGCACACGATAGAGACTGCCTGCTCAAGGAGTTGGAATATCTAACAGGTCAAGGACTAGATGGGTGTGACCACAACAAGGACAACAAGATCCCCAGCCATCATTATGACTCGAATAATATGGGAAGCGTTCGCGCCAAACAGCACAAGATAATTAGCCAATTGCGAGGATGTATCGATGATCTGGTTAAAGCAACTGGAGTCGGCTTACCACCATTAAGCTTTCAAGGATCAACTAGAGTAACTCGTGGGGCTGCCAAGAACCAGGTTTCCTACAACCAAGAACAGGTAAAATATGAAAAGAACATTGGCGAATGCTTGAGTCGAGATGTCGAACCAGCCGAAAACTTGGTCAAAGAGGGATATACATATCTGCAAGATAACTGGTCCAATACCGACGGAGGACATGATAATTGGTGGTCGAATTTAAAGATCCAAGGACCAAAGGCTAGGAAAAATAGAAAAAACGGAAAAGCGGAAAGTAGGCAAAATCGTACTGGCTATGGAAAATATGATGCAGCTGATATGGGCGTAAATGTGTACCGCATTCTAGATACTACGATACCGGATAAACGTAATCGCAATTCTTTTGACCAATCAGATACCGATTGTGAATTTAGTGCTTCAAGAAGAGGATCCAGCAAGCACCCTCAAAATTTTTTGAATGCTCCAAAAAAGCATCCTTTCAGGCGTCCCGAAAATTCGGTAAACAAAAAGTCTGGCTACGAATCGGAAGCATTTTCCCCCTTTCACGATATTAAATCTCAATGGCAATATCCGATCAATGCTCATGTGGGCAGTCATGCGGCAGCACAGCTAAGGCATTCTAAGCCTTCGAGCAAATCGAATAAAGACGCAGTCCTATCGTCATTATCTAGAAGTAACAAAATTCGGATTTCAAAAGCGGAATCCAAACACCAAAGAAACTGACAGTCCGCAACAAGATTTAAGGAGCAGAACGACAATAAACAATCGCGCCAAGAGGAAACCTTCTAAGATTTCATTCATATTATTTAATTATTCAAACCCCTTTAAAATTTGTATTTGGCTCCTATCTATTTTCGATAAGAGCTATTAATTAAACACACAATTCTGGCATATTAAGTTCAAGTTCAGCTTATACGCTACAGTTTATATTTGTCAAAAATATACAGTTTAATCTAATGTTTAATATGCTGAGGTTGTTTAAGTTGTTAAACTTTTCCAAATGCTTAATTTATAGGAAGACATGCTGACTTCGGAACTAAAAATTAGCTCGATTAATGTAATTGAATCGTAATTGGATTCCATTTTCCTAAGATATTACGCATTTATCGTAAAAAGTTGATGTTTTTGGCAGTGCTGGATAGCGAACCATCAAATATTTCGTAGGAAATTTTTGACAGTTGGCGGCAGCGTGACAATCCATTTAAGCCATAGATAGATGGCGCGGTGCGATCTCTTGCTTCAGAGTTCACTGTCCAAAAGGTGGCGCGGAAGTAGTCTGCAACGTAGTGAAGTATACATCTCGAAGTACATTTGTAAGTTCTTGATCAGCATCACCAGCTGACAGTTTTGGAGCTACATCTTTTCATGAAATTATTTTGAGTTTTTAAATTAATTGAAAATTAAGATAACCCCAAAAATTAACAGATCTTAACATGACTACATTTCAAAATATATTTCAAAGCCCAACGGATTATAAACAAAAATCGTTTACAAGTGTAGCATACTTTTGGGGCTATATTAAAATTCGCTCTTTGGTAGTTTCTTTAAAAAAATGTGCATCGTTTGGGGATATCGAAAAATGAGTGGAGCTTTATGGTCGACCTTCTAGAGCTTCCTGTTCGCCTGGTATTTGCTTTCTGAAATCCCATACAAAGTTAATAAAATTGAACCAAATGTTTCTGAAACATGAATTATGCCACTCATCGGAATGTTGGTTGCTTTAATTTTATGGTATATGTACCAGGCGAACAGAAACCGCAGCAAGTACCCAACTGTTCCCACTCAATGTTTTTTTGTTTTAAAATCTTTTCTCCTTACCCACGAACAATAGAAAGAGAGCCCAACAAACAACTTTTTCCAAGTCTCCATAGATGAGAATCAATAAATTATGGTGGTCAGCCTGTTGTTTTTTTCTGTTCGCCTGGTACATGCTTTCTGAAATCCCATACAATTTTGTTAACAAATTGAAAGTATTATGTTGTTGCAATTTGTTGTAACGGAAATATCAACTATGTCACTGAATGGGATGTTCCTTAGTTTTAATGTACCACGCAAACAGAAACCCTTAGCAGGTGACCAACGATCAAACTTAAATTTGAAATCAACGTTTTTTTAATTTAAATATTTTGCATATCTTTTGGGGGGTCTACAATTGAGTAAAATAAGGTCAGAAGCGACTCCCTGCCTTATGAGAGCCGGAGTTTCACAGGGCGGCGTCCTGGGCCCTTTGCTCTACACAATTTATACTGCAGATCTACCCTGCCCATGTGAGAACCATATGGAGGTTCCCAGAAATGGTCTTCTTGCAACATACGCGGAGCTGCTCTACAGCTCTAAAAGCCAAACGGAGGCAGCAAGCGGCCTCCAGAATTACCTTAACACATTGGCAGAATAGTGCAGAAGAAGAAATATATAAGTTAACCCACAGAAAACCATCAATCCCTGCTTAACTCTAAAAAAAACTCTTCTTTTTTTGCACTGTATGGATTTAACTCTTACTTAAATAAAAATTAAAAAAAATACCTTTAACAATTTGTTAAGTTTCTACAATTGGGAGAATTCCGCTGCCCTATAATCAACTTTACCAAATGATAGCGCAGACCCTGCGTTCACAGCGCCGACATCAGTGGCGAATTTTCCTTTTAAACCATGATTGCACGATACGCCCATTTTTAAATTTCTGCGAAATCACTTAAAAAACCGATGGTAAACCATTAATTATGCTGGGCTGCGTGCATGTTGTCAAAAGTAAAATAGTGCAATGGAAAATTTGGTAGACTATTCTTGTTATTTCTGAACATTTATGTAGCAAAGGCAATTAATTTATTAACGAATACCTAGTTATAGCTCATATCAATTATTAAATTAATTGAATAAAAAGGAAAATTGAAATAAATATATAATAAAAATCATTTTCAACGACAATTATATAAACATACTACTTTTTTTCAGACCTTTAAACCACGTATGTATGTACATATTTATACTCTTGCAGAGGGTATTAAAAAAAAAAAAGGAGCAGTCTCTGAACTTATAAAATGTATATATTATTTATTAGCACCACCAGCCAAGTCGGAATAGCTATGTCTGCATATATATTTCTCTCAATTTTTAAGTTAAGGAAGCACTGACCATTGAAAATATTCAAAAGAATTAGATAATTTCTCGTACATCCTAAAGCTAGTTTACAAACGATCAAATGGCTTGTGAGAAATTGGTCTGCAAGGATATTCCTTTTCTTTCTTGTTTACTTTCTTATTGGACATTGAATTAACATTTAACTTTTACTCTTTCACTACTTATATGTATTTACGAAATTGTTTTGATCGGCGAACCGCATGAGACCGCATGAAACCGCAAATTATGGCCCAATACCAAATAATTATAAATGGCAAATAGGAATCTACAACAGATGGAATTATAGTTAAAATAATTAGCCCTGTAAACTGAATAATTGTCATAAAATTAGACTTAAAAAATTGGATTCAAATATATGGTAATGTTTGTTGATATTAATAACTTATTTTATTTTTCACTTTCATCGACGTTAGCTGTTGGGATTTCTGGGCAGGAAGCATCTCCACAACTGCGTAGATATCTACGTTCCATCGCAATTGTCTGCCTGTTAGTCTCTAGCTGTTTTGGACAACAAAACATGGTCATTGAACCCGAACGTCGTTAGTTCGCAGGCAAAATTCCAGGCAGCATCCCCTAGGCGGCTCTCAAAACACGGCTAACAATGAATCCATCCAGCCATAATCGTGCTGAAAAACCAGTTTAGGGCTGCGTCGTGATCTGGGCATGGTTTTGACAATTTTCCGCGCATGCGCGATGGGATGTTTTCAGCCCTCGGAGGTTTAAGCTGGTTGTTGCTTGAGCCAGGCAGATTTCTTGTTAAGGGTTGTTCGCTGGGATTTCTTCGTGGCCCAGCTGCAGAATGTATTCATTATTTGCTCGTCGCGCTGTATTTCTTTCTTAAATTTCATTCATACTTGGTTCTACCCAGGCTCGTTCTTATCGGTTTCGGCATGCCCACATCTGCTTACCCTGGTCATCCCAGGATGCCGGGATCTCAGGCCTTGGCGCATGCGCTGCTCTAATCTTTTGTTTCCTTGTTGACTGGTTTTTATGACGCCTCCCGTTTAATGGCTCGGTACGAGTATCTTCGTAGCCTGGCGTTGGGACTGTTTTTGCGGCAATGTGTCTGTCAATGTGCCCTATTTCAGTTTGTCATGCTATCTGCGGGCAGGACCGCGGGAATGTTCCTAGGATTATATTTCATGGTAATTAAGACCTGAGATTAAGGAACGGAAATGGGAAAATTATAATTAGAAATTCTTAATCAGTAAGAAAAACAAGAAGCACCTCGTTATCATATTTAGGGTTTTATTCAATGGCATTAGTTAATATTTAAATTTTTAGAAAAATAAAAATATTCATATTTGACTCGCAAAGTAATAATAGTTTTTCATTTCGATGTAAAACTAATCTATCCTAATATATATATATTTTGTTCGTATTGGAAAAAAACTTTAATAGGTGTTTTAAATCCCTAATCCCTAATATTACAAATATATAGACTTAAAAAGAAAAACATTATGGAGATAATGCATGTGAAAGATTAGGTTTATGTGATGAGGCGTTAGCCATTTGAGCTTACAACAAAATTAACATTTACAGTTAAAATAAAAAATAAATCTCTTACTTTGCCTACTTTCTTTGTCTTTGTCTTTATCTTTGTGTTGTCTTTTCTTGTGAATATTCGATTGTAAATGAGAGCATAAAAAATGAGAAAATTCCATGTATAACAGTTCTGATGGTTCCTTCTTTTGTTGTTTTTGGTATGGCACAGATTTGGCATTGGCAAGTAAGTTTACGATTCTTATGGCAATGGAAGCCACAATTAGTTTGCTCCGCTCCGTTTGCTTTGAGCAGCTACATTTCAAACTGCTGCAATTAAAACTACTTCGGCTCCACCCTTGGCTATCTATTTGGCAGAGCCCTCGCACTGCTGCATTTGAACCAGCAGCAGGAGGATGCGATTCATCAGGTTGTCCGCTTCGGAGTCCTCCAAGCTATTGAGCTTGGCCGATATGAAGCCACAAAACTTTGAGTTTAACACCTCGCGAACTGTTTGCGGCGGTGGCAGATCCAGGCCTCCGACTACCGCTGCGGCACTCTGCTGCTGACGTAGATGGCGATGCTGCTGTAGCATCTGCTCCTCATAGTCGTCGCCGTCGATGATGGCATCCTCATCGCCTTCTCCATCCTCAAGGCCATCCTGCTCGCCGTTGCGACGTCGCTTTCGAGACGAGACCACCTCGTCCACGCCTGCGTTGGTACTGCCCGGCGAGTTGGAGTCAAGGATCAGCGGATAGGGAAAGTCGGCGTCTATGGCATCCAGCTCCTCCACCCCGTCGGAGGCGTTGCCGGTGTCCTCGTCCCCGCTGCGCAGGGAGCTGGCGTCCATGTCATCGTAGCTCTGTTGCAAGTGGTGGTGCTCGTTACGCGTAGAGGACACCCTGCTGTCGTTGTTCGCCTGGTGCTGATGTGCGGGCATCGGATTGTTGGGGGCGACACCGCCCCCGCAACCTGAACTGCTCCCGCTGCTGCTGCTGCCGGCAACTCCACCCGCCGAGAGATCCAGCTCGGGCTTGACGAAGTAGTCGCCGTAATAGTCTTCGCCGCTGACATTCAGAGACGAGCACTTGGAGAGATTTAGCACTGCGGCTGATTCGTTGAAGGGGGAGAGCTTTAGGGCCACGGCCTTTCCGCCTGCCCCCAAGATGCTGTGGTTGTTGTTGTTATTATTGTTATTGTTGTGGAGATGAGCATACGCGCTCAAACTAAGATCAGTAGCATGCGAAGCACCCCTGGAAGAAATTGAAAAAGTGAAAATTAGTTCGAATGTCCTTCAGATACGTCCTTTATTCGCCATTCAGTTACAGAAACAAGGGTCGATTTAAGATTATATATCAACAACACGCAAAATATAATCATTTAGTAATAATTATTTTATAAAAATTACATTTTAAATAGATGTTATGTTTTAAAAACGTTCAAGGAAAATCAAATATAAACATATGCAGCCTTCTAGGAATGGGACAGAATTATTTGCAACCAATTTAGACACTCTGAATTTAATGCCTTAATATACTTCTAAAAATAATTTTATATAAAATCAAACAAACAGCAGCAATTTGAGTAAACCCCATAATTTTCTATGACTTTTAACCGCTGAACGCTTTTGCGACAGTTTTCTTTTTAATAAGTAAGTAATTTACGTAAAATTAGACTTAAAATCCTTAAAATCTAAAAATACAAAGGACACTTTATCAACAACCCTCATTTTGGAGAACGACCCCAAAGCCATTACCAAAATAATGGAAAAGACAACTGCGGAGAACACGGAATCGCTTCAATGTCCCAAAATGTTGTCTGATTCGGGACTGGTTTCCTGCCTCTTTTTGAATACGTCTCAAATTTCAAGGGCATTTTCTCAGACAAAGCAGCTGCCTAGAGCCGGGTGCTCGTGGAATGCCTGAAGGTGGCTATTTTTGGCCTTTCCCCCATTTCAGTTGGCAAATACGGCGGCTTGGACCAGTAGGCTGCCACTCACAGGAAGAGAACGCATTTCCAGGTCTCCGCTCCCATCGCCCTTCCTCTGTCGGAGGCCTTATCTCCTAAGCCACTCGCAGGTAGTTTGACAATCGGAAAAATTGTAAACCGAAACTTGAGTGGCATTCCCAAGTCGTCCGCAGAAATAATCACGTCCAAAGAAGAATTTTCACATGTTCCACAATCGGGAACGGCTCTATTTGCTTGCGGCTTCCTTAATCTTGACTCAAACTTAGTTTTGGTTTCTTTTTGGTCCGCTGTCCTTATCAACTTGTGGGTTTGATTCCGCTTTGGCCGAAGAAAAATTCAATTTCTAGATTGTGACGGGTTTTGAAGTAGGTTATTTTTCGGGAATGTTTTTTTGTGCTTTACCTTCTTTGTGAAATGATTTTAATAGTGCATTTGTAGTTTTTTATGTCAACAAGTTTACATTAAAATTCATTTTTTTGGTTTGAAAAACAACACTAATAATGAAACATCAATTTTCCTAATTAATGAAATACGAACATAATTAATTTCACTTAATTTAAATGTTAAAGACATTTTCTATATCTACAATTTTGGTCAGGTGTTTGTAACGCGACGAAGGAAGCATTTCTGACCTCATAAACTATATATACTAGAGCTCACTGTTCTATCTGCTATTCTGCCAGTTTTTTTTTTGCGATTTACTCATTTCATAAGGTAATGAAATTTGTAAGCGGCTTTGTCGGATCAATGTTTCACATATAGCTGCCAATGAAGCCAATCGGGTCAAATGAACAGAACTTATTTCTATACCCTTGCAGAGGGTATTATAATTTTGACCAGAAGTTGGCAACGCAGTGGAGAAGATATCTTCTAACCGATAAAGTACGAGAATATACATGAATATACATAGATCCTTAGTTTTTAAGCTGTAACTTTACACATACCCTTCATTCTGTAGCTTATACTATATAGTAGTATAAAAGTGAATAGTATTATAAAAAAAGTATTATATAGTAATTCGATATTGTTCAATAGAATTGATTAATTAATAAGAAATTGCCTCAGTAGTTTTAGCAGATAATTAACTCATTCTTTGGAAATGTACTTTCCATAAGAATTAAATCCAATGATTTTCTTAACGTGAATTTTTAAATCCGTGATTATTAATCCACTGATAAGCTTTGGCCTTCTGTATTTCCAGGTATTCGAAAGGCCGCAAGAACTCGAGAGCTTGCAGTTGTTGACGCCCACTTTTCACCCATGACACACTGGCCATAGCATTCCAGGGGGGGATCGTCGGGCTCTGATTTCGAGGCGTGGCTCGGGAATGGCAGGTCGGGGGAGGAGGGTCATCGTCAACAACAATTTCATCAATTTCGCAGCTCATTTGCTTATTAAATCATAAGCGTGACACAGACAGAGCCGAACGGAGCATTCACACCCATGTGCTTGCTTGTGTGTTTGGGAGAGGAGAGTGTATGGACGGAGACCAGATCGAGTGGGGAGGAGTGCGGATAGGGACGGCTACAGCAACCCCCTTGGCTGTAGTGAGCCGGGACCGATGTGGCTGGCATATTTTTAACCCTGGCCGAAGCAGAGCCGAGCGTTTTGTTCAATTGCTCACCCATACAATGGCACTGCTACGCTCTCATCAATCCTCAATCCTCTATCCTCACCCCTAGCCCCTCGTCCCTCTCCACCCGTAAGTGCTCAAGCCCGCTGCGGTTCTCTTCTAAACTTGGTCCACTCGCAATCTGTATTCTTCTTGCTGATTGTCATTTTCGTAGAGCTCTCATTAATTTATCGCTCTCTTGCCGCCTCTCCCTCTGGCGGAATCGGAATCGGCATGGGCATCGGCATCGGCATAGGCATCAGCAGCACCACCACCAGCACCAGGCACCAGCAACCAGCACATTCGTTTGGCTGGCATTTGCAGCTTCCCTTCCCTTGATTTTGTTTTTGGTTCAAGTGGCGATGATGCCAGACCGACCGGGCTGCGTCGTTGTATAATATTCGGCGCTTGGCGAGATCTGCTTTATGGCTATAGCTACGGCTGTGGCTCAAGCGCTGTCCGGACTGGCCGGGCCCGTTGCGCTGCGTTCCGTTCCGTTCTGCGCTGTCTGTTATCAGCTCAAAATAATAAAAATTTAAATATATACACACCAATCCGCGACCGTGTGTGCGTGTGTGTGTGTGCGAGTGTGCGAGTGTGTGAGTGTGCGGGCATGAGTCGGGGCCGTCGACTGCTTGTTGCCCATGTGGGTACAGTCAATTGAAAGGAAATGGCCTTATTTCATATAAATATGTACATAAAGTACCACACTCACACTCGAGCCGACTGGCACACACAGCGGCGGTGCTCGAGTACGGCTCCATATGAGCCAGAACATTGGTCGGGGGCAGACTCTCGACTCAGACCATTTGCGGGTCTCTGGCCTGGTCATTCCTTTGTTCGAATTGGTTTTTTCCACTTTTTCGCCCTGGAAGCTGAAGCTGTCTTTGTTTTTCGCTGGGCAGATGTTTTTCCCAGACACAGAGCTGAGATTTGTTCGAATGGCCGGATATTTATGCAAATCAACAGCTAACTGAATTCGTTAAGGGATTGCAGTGGTCGAGTTAAGTAAAGCATTATGTTAAATGCCTCGCCTCGCTCAACTTTGATTAAATCTAAATTTAAGCTTTAATAGTTTAATTGTCGCTGAATGCAACAACATTATGCTCGAATATTTGATAGCCCCGATTTTGTTGTTCATGACTCATCCGCTCATAACCCCAGAGAGGTCTATTTCAGGCGACTTAAACAGAACCAACGTGCTGATAGGCTTCTTAGAAATACACTGCAAATAATTTGGGATGGGGATGGCAGCCCATCGGATCACCGGAATAATAGCAACCACAGTGTTTGGAATGCAAAACCATTTGGGTAATCTATTTTTCCCCATTCTTATTGCAGGCCAAGAAGGTGAGTAATCTAGGGGCCGAGCTGGATTGACCAAAGTTTACAGTGATTCAAGCCGTGTGTGATAAAAACAAATTCGAAAACGAAAGCTCTTAATCACGCTTTAAGCTGCACTTTGACTCCACACTTCTGATTCGGATTCGGATTCGATCAATGCCTGATGGCTAACCGAAGGCCCTTAATACAAGTAAAGTATTGGACCCATGACACAAATAAATCATGGAGTGTAAGACGAGCTGAGCTTTCTGAAGCACAAGAACGCCGGGTGTAACTGTATACATGAAGATAACAACTTGAACTGGCAATAAAGGCATGAATCAAGCTGGCCCTATCCTTTTGCACACACTAAACTCGGAAATATTAGTTTTAGCTGTTTTTAGAAGCAAGCCAAATTCCTAGAAGCCCCGTTCATCTAATTTTTGATTGGTCGCGTTTGTTTTTTAATTGATTGAAACATATAAACTGACGGATCTGGCTAGATCGAATTGGTAGTTGACGCTGATCCAGAATATATATACTTTTTAGTCAATATATATAGTTATACTTTCTGGACCAAATTATATATATGCTAAACAGGCTAATCTAGTTATGGTACTCACTTTCTCTCTCTGATGACGTCCCGCAGAAAGTCCATGGCCTCGTAGAGGCTCCACTTGGGCTTGAAGCCGTTGCCCATTAGCTTGACATGGGCCAGCTCCCGGCGGTAGGACTCGCGCAGAGACTTAAAGGCGCGAGCCACTCGCCTCCCCGGGGCGTTGAACTCGCGACCGATATGCTCCCAAGCACGGTTCTTCTCCTCCTCGGCACCCTTAAAGTTTGGAAGCCGCGAGTCCCAGAGGATCGGGTTGTCATGGACCATCTGGATGAGTTTCAGCTTATCGGACGCATTTCGGCGCACCACTATCATGGGGATGGGGATGGAAATGGAAATAGAGGGGGGGCATGGGAATAGTCACAGGCGGGCGTACGTACATTTCTTGATCTTCTGCGATGGCATGGCTGCGGTGGACGAGGCCAGTGGCGACTCACCCTTGGGCTTCATGTCCAAGGCAATGGCCGCTGCGGCTGCGCTCATGTCCTGCAGCGAGTGGGTGGCGGTGGGCGAAGGGCCCGCAACGGCGGCGCTCACAGGGGCCATAAGGATGCGTTGGAGGATCTGCAGATTTATGCTGGCCAGGATTTCGCGTCTGTCTCCGTAGTATACTATCGCACTATGTCTCCACCGTTCACTCTCAGTTTTTTTTTTGCGGACGCGATCGCGGGGCGGTGGCTGCTGAGGGGCTACTACCCTCTCACGACCAAGTTTAAACAGCAACTAAAAACCAAACCAAAAAATAACAACCACCGCGTCAGGCAGAGCGACGCTGCGGCGGCGTCGACAGCGCCGCTAGCACCAAGCCCGCATTTTAGAGCCAAAAAATCACGCGCACTCGACATGAGAGCCATCTCTCGTGCTCGGCTCTTCGCTCTTCGCTCTCGGCACTCGCCTCTCGCCTCGCTCTCTTTCTCCTTGCTCTCTCTCTCTCACGTTCTCGCCGCGGGTTGGCCTAGCTAGCCAACGTTCCCGTTATCTGCGTCGGCGTCGTCGTAGCCCCATCGAACCGATAGCGGTGAGTCGGGCCCAGACGTCGACGCCGATCCAGGCCTGGTCGCAAGCGCAGCGCTCTCACGCTTCGCTCTCGCGAGAGACGCTGTCTCGCTCGCCCGAACGGAAAAGTGCCGTTTAATTGCAATCACAAACCACAGAAAGTAAAAGCGAACAGTAAACGGGGAATGCGAAAAGCAGCGACAACCCATACACACTCAAGAGTGAACACAATAATGACGAACCGAGCGAGACAACAAATTGTGTGTAATACAAAAATCCGTTGACGCGTTGACGCGTTCGCCTTACGTTTTTAGTAGCCGATAGACGGATGAATTCTTGAATCGTTCCTATGAACTTGTGTACATACATATGTTTGTCTGTATGTATGTACATACTATACATACGCAAATGTATGCTTGTCAATTGTTTTGATCTCTTACTATACCCAAAATATTAATTTTTTAAAGCCATATGGTAAAAAGTTTTTCCTGTATCTGAAGTTTCTAAAATCTCCGTTTCTGAACTTTGAAACCAACTTCATCAGCGTGGGCTCTTGTTCTTACAAAGTTCTAAATCTTTTGAAAATCCTGATTAACAACATTTATACATACATATGTATACCTTTATCTTATAGATCGATATCTCCCCATTTGAACTTACATACTTCGCATTGGTTTACAAAAGGCACTGCAAATCCGCTAAGGAACCCGTATATAACCTTTCAATATATTACAATAAATGTATTTACGCATATGTGATCTTATTCTAAAAGTTATTTGAACGCACAAAAATGGCATGAATAATACATTAGTTGTTTGTTTGTTGCTTACCCCAGTCGAATAAGAAAATTATAGGGGGATCTACATTGCGTAAGGCAACAAAGACGCAAACTATTTAGACTTAATTGGTAATTCCCAGAAAATACCATTTTCGAACCCACCATGATGATCATCATTCTTTCTGCTTTCCATCAGATTTCCTCTCTTAGTTCAATAAATGCCGAAATTTATGGAATAAATTTCATTTTTATTTACTGATAAAATTGTATTAACGTCAGTGCCTCAGGAGCGTTCAAGTTAAGTAATCTAAACTTGTGTGTTATTGATTTCGAAATGTTTTAGTTTAATGCGTCAATACAGTTTTGCGAGTTAAATAAAAGCTGGGATGTTTTGTAGGTGTAACCCAAGGCAGTCATTACAAATACCCGGTAAAATAAGCAAACAAGAATCTGTACTTTAAATGCCTAAAAAAAAGGACAGAAGTCTGATCTATTATTTATACATTTAGTACTATCATCGAATTACTCATTCGACGTGTTGAACATTTCCACCTGTCAATCGAGCCAACTTATTGTAGTTTGAAAAATATGTCATGAGTAAATATCCTTTACTCAAGATTATACAAAATTAAATCCAATAAAAAAAATATATTATAAAAATCGTCCTGAAGCACAAAAAAATCATACCGAAGTTATGAAGATTTGCCCAACAGATCCTACGGCACTTATAGGGTACAAAGATCAGATTTTATTAACATTTTTAAATTCGCCTAGAATCTTATTATGCAAACAGTTCCCAGATGTTCTGTTATACATACGAACATATGTACATATATGTATGTATGTATATGTCCTTGATCAGTATCAACAGCCAAACAGACCAAGAAGGCATTTCTTGCCTGTTTTATAAATTGGTTGAAAGTTTTCTAAAATTTACTTCAGGTCATGCCCGAAATATTTATACTATTAAAGAATAATATATCTGCGAAATAAAAAAATATTTTCAACAATAACAAATTGCAAAAATGTATTTTACAAAATTTAATTCAAATGTACATAGTTTTTAGCATAGGCCGAGAATGAAATTCTTTCTGCACATCGCCGCTGAATGCCATCCCTTTAGCCTATTAAAGTGAGCGCATCGTATATGTGGTGCTCCAGTGAGCGGAGCAGCGGATCCCCTCGAGTCGACGGGGCTTGGCTCCCCTACCATATTCCACAATTGCTGCACTTTTGTCGTTTCCCACTTTATGCGATTGTACGCGGAGTGGCGGAGAGAGCGCTTCGCCGGGATTCCGCTGTTCTGTGCTGGGAGAGAGCAAGATTTGAGCCCGCTTCAGTCAGTAGTGCCCGATAAATTCGTTGCTGTTCCCCGTTTATTGCGCTCTCTCTTTCGTGTTTTGTGGCCTCCGCCTCTTGCTGTCTTCGTTGGCTGCAGTTACAGAGTCGAAGTTCAGTTCATTATCGTATTTTCTCGTTTGATGAAATTTACAAAAGAACATTTGGATCACACATGTTGATCTTCTCCAAGGAGCGACAGAGATGGCGCTGGCGTGTGCGAGCGAGACGGCGACTGCCGGAGTGTGTGCGTGTGTGAGAGTTGCAGAGAGAAGATAAGAGCGCTCCCTATTTTTGTCCCCACAGCCATCCGTCCGGGCGTTTAAGCCGCTGATATCCAGTAACTGCAACTCGGGCCACTCGGGCAACTCGGGAGGCAAATGGCGAAGAGAGAAACGGCATGAAAATGCCTTGTCTGTTCGTAATTTATGCCTAATGAACTATTTCCGGCCAAGTGTCAATTAATGTATTCTGTTTTGGGCAGCGGCTGGGGCCTCACAACGTGCCCGCACAAACGTTGTCACGATAATTTTTCTGGCAAAAATTACCCGTCTTCTCTGCCCCTGCCAATGCCCCTGCCCCTGCCGTCTCGTGGTCAGAAGTCCGCTTCCGCTCAATGTTCCCTTTGCTGTCACAATCTGGCCTGAGCGATGATCAACGTCTTTGGATGACCCTCATTCCTCCATCTCATAAGGATTTTTCAATCCACATTCGAACCCCTGCATCTTGTGGCCCAATTATTAGTTTGTACGTTTGCGTGTGTATCATTTCAAGTATTTGCATATATCGGAATATCGTATGTACATATGAATATATTTACGAGTATGAGTGTCAAAAGACGATTTCTTTAAAATTTATTTATCGTCATTTCAGAATTACAAAAATTACGCAGATGCAATCACAAATCGGTGACTATACCATTTACTTTTGTCCATGTGCACAGGAAATCAAGATCATATCTATTAAAAACATTGTTATTATTCTGTTTATTGGTAATTACTTTGAAGATAATTAAATTATTGCATGAAGAAGACAATTGTATTTTACCCATGCAGATGGTATTATAATTTTGACCACAAGTTAGCAGGGAGACATTTCCAACCCTATAAAGTTTACATATTCAGGATCACCAGCCGAGTTTTTCTAGCCATATCTATCTGTTTGTTGTCTATTTGTTCGGGCTGAAACTTTACCCAAACTCCTATTTCTGATATTATTATTCAGCATTTCGACATAAGGTAAAAATACGGGCAATGCGTCATTGAAGTTCAAGTTCTGAAATAAAGAAAAATTACAAAAATGTACTATGAATTTTTCAAAATAAGACAGAAAAGGAGGTTACCTTTGGGGACCAAAGCTTAAAATACTTCTACAGAAAGACTTCTCTCATATAATGACAATTATACATAGGGAGAGACAGGTCCAACTTTGATGAACATTTTCAAAACGGCTTATAAAATACAATTTTTCCAAAGTAAAGTATCAATTATTTTAAAAATAACAAAGCTAAGAAATAATCAGTGTCTTTCCAAATCCGATACAATAATACCTCCAAAACTTTGCATCTTTACCTATATATGTAAAAATGATTTCAAATTTTTTCCATAAAATTCTTTTAAGTAATGCAAATTGTGTTTTTTGCTCGCTGATGTATGCATATAAAGGTACTTATAATATTCAATTCACGGAATATCTGAGTGAATTCATACGTTAAGAAATACCACAGTTCTTATCAGCAAATTAATCACTAATTCAATGCAAATAGAGTATTAGCTGTAAACAGAAAAAACCAATAAATATTGACTCAGGTCAACATGTCAGGCAGAAGAGCGCGACGAGCGGACTTAGGCAAGAGTATAAATGTTTATAACTGTTGTCGTTTTTGCTTGTCTTCTTACCCATTCGATAAGCCTGAAAACGAACCCTAATTGAGCGCAGCTCACAAGGCAACCAACAACCCAACCCACATTACCTCAATCAGGCTATAAAAGTCATGAACGCCACCGAAAGCCGGGAACGAAGACCGCTGATGGAAGATTGCGAACGGTTCGTTGTGTCAACAGGAGGGGAAACGATCCAGACCATGTTGGGGGCAATTTTAACCAACATTTCTGTTATGAACCAATCGACTGAGACGACTCACCGAAAACAGAGAACCACTGCATTTGGCAATAGATAAAGAATACTAGCTACAGGGATCGAAGCCAAGAATACCCTTGCAAACTAAGTGACCGATCTTATAATCTTACGGCCATTATCCGATTTAAAAAACCCAATTTATTAGCATGTAAAATCTGTCGATATATATTATATTATATATATATATTATAGTAAAACAAATGGGTTAGCTTGGCCCAATTATATAATCATATTTATATCTAAGAATTATTTTAAAAGCTCTGAGGATTTTCTTAAATATTTGTATTTTGCCTCCCATCATTTAAACAATGCCTGGAAAAACAGTGTTTCACTGCTGATCAAAAAAATATAGCATCAACAAGTTTATTCCCAATAAAAATTCGAGTATCCCCTACAAAGGGTATAGCGATGTCGGCGACAAGGCCGAGAATAGACAAAAAGCCGTCGCAACCGAAGGCAACAGTGAATCTAAATCCAAGACTGAATCGGAATCTGAATTGAAGTCGATCGGTCTCGGGCAAAAATCGGTTGCCGTTTCGAATGTTGTTGTTGGCGCTGACGCGTTAAAATATTTAAATTTTGACCCAGCCCCAATCCAAATGAATTTGAAGCGTATTGTGCAGCTGTCCGCGTGTTTTTCAGTTTCGTTTAGAGTGCTCTGGCTTCTCCCTATTTGTCTCTCTACCCATACCCATACCCATACCTCCACCCCATACAAGTTTCTTGGGGTTAAAAACGTCGCATATCGTTCGGCCAAGTACTCAAAGAGATGAAACTGTTTGAAAGCGGATTGAACTGTAGCAGTAGAAGAGGCCAATACATTTCGTAATTTCTTCGAAACCGACAAGATGAACGCTGATGTGGCAGTACCGGGAATAGCTAAAAAATGCCCCGGCAAAAAGTTCCAGGGAAAAAATATATGTTTATGACATATTGATTAAACGATTTTTAAAGATTGCAGATATATGTAAAAACTTGTCTTCCATACCCATAAGCTGCCGTTAAATAAGAAAAAATCAATTATCATGTCGGTCTGGCAAAACTCGAAATGATTTAAGCCGTGCCTATCCGAAAAATTGGAATGAAAGGATTCCACTTACCATAATCATAACCATATTAAAACTAAAATTAAATTTCCACTAGGAAAGTTATTCAAATGAAAATTGTAATTGTATTAAAGTTGACGTGTTTATCTTTCATAGCTGGTGTTTTATACCCTTTATCAAGGTGCAAGGGTTAAGTTTGTGCAAATGAATTTGGCACAGAGAAGGAGACGTAAAATGACCCCCAATTTTACCTAAGGTATGACAAGATGTCTGTCTTTCTGTCAGTCTGTTAACAACGACATCTCAGATGGTTATATCTAGAGACACAACTTAAATCAACAACAAGAGCCTTTGACAGCACATTAATAGAAAATTTGCTAACGCATATTGTTATGCCATTAAAGAAGTATTGCCACGCAGATGTCTTGGTTTAAAACCGCAGTCGAAGGGAAAATTAATTTTCAGCAATAATTGTGTTCCCGAATATAATTCGAGCGGGTATATAACAGTCCGGCATGCTTGAGTTCCATGTTTGTTCTGCTACCTTAAATTTTGCCACAAAAAGTCCAGTGCTAGTCTATTGCTGTAGTTCCGACATGTCTGCGGGACAATGAGAACAAACAAAATTTAATTAACAATTTACAACCATATTTGGGCCACGAAAACAAAAAAAAAAACAAAATTACGTCATCCGCACTGCTGGGACGGGAGTGTCGCGGCGAATCGAGTCAAGTTAGTTATGGTAGCCAGGAGCGTGAGGAAGTGGGTGATGTGCATGTAAAGGACCCTTTCGCTCTGGCAAGAGCTGCTGAAATGTTTCCGTAACAGACAACTGCAACAACGAGTTATCACTCAACAATCAGAGGCAGACACCACAGCTGCCCGGTCCAAACGGGTTGAATTGGCCACCCCCAGCCGTCCCCTGGAATTGGCCAAGTAATTACAAGAGAACATGCCAAGAAGGCGCACACTCTCGTGTGAAAGGGTTGGGCGCTGAAGGAGGTTGGGAGCGCCGAGGGCTTGAGGGCTTGAGGTTACCGTCAACACATAAATGGGAAAATTGTTAGTTGAAGCAAACAGAAATCAACCCAGAGGTTTCTTGGCTATTCCCGGATTAACATGCGAGCACGGGAGTCATCCCAAGATTTATATATGTAAGTGTGGCGTACATGTGTGTCCTTGTAGAAGCCAAGGAAACATGTGGCAAATTATAACATTGACCGCCCAACAATAACAAGAGCTTAACTCGTTCTATGGCTGTGCTACTTCTGGCCTGGAAACCCGTCTGCCATAATCAAAGCAAGTTGCCCGCGGGGACAAACTACACTAACGAGAACGAGAAACGAATTGTGAAAACATAAGACCGGAATCTAAAAAAAAAATGGTTTGTGTATTTAGACAATATCCTTTGAAGTAAGTAGGTTTAAGGTAGTAAGGTGAGTAGTAGTTGGTAGGTTCTAAAAACTATGTTTTTACAATATTTATATGGGAAAAGCTATACATTAAAACCAAGCAAGTATATTTTTTAACTAATAAAAATAACCTTTTTTTTGTAATTAAATTAAAATAAGAACAAGAATTTAGATAGTGCTTAATTGTAATATCGAAGCTAATAGGTATTTCGACTATAGGTAACTAGTATTTTCTTCAATTATAAATGTAACAACTTCTCGACATGATTCTGTTAATGCTGATAAAAATAAAATGGTATTTAAAGTATAACTAAATGGTATAAAACTAACAAATAAACCATACCTTAGTTCTAACTATAAAACTTATTCAATTTACAGGTAATGAAGTCTCTGATAAAATTTACAAAGACACAAAGGCTAACCATAATTATTTTAACATCAAAGCATGTAAAAGGCGTTAAATATTCCCAACTTCAATATACAACGAACTCTTCCATTTAATTACAAGTTTAATTCCTTTCTTTAAATAATGAATTCAAATAATAACTAAGCGAGAATGTTAAGCACCCCAATCATCGAATACCCGTTACTTCCACATATGGCTGAGAACTCCTTTGTTTAAATGTTTATGCATAACAATTTATAAAAAACTAAACTCAATTACAATGGTTTTCCCCGGCTAACAACTTTTCATAAAAATCATTATAGACCACTAATTCACTCTGGAGGGTAAATACATAATGATGGATTTATAGAATTAAGGTGGTGCCACAAACTGTAATAATTGTGTTAATAACATGCCACCCAATTTTGATCTGAAACAATTAAGGTATTCCCGCCTCGCTCACAAATGTGTTTCATACAGTTTCGCCGTGTTCTTATAGTATAGTTGCGAGTGTTGGAGTGCACGGAGAATTTCCCTTGTGCCCTCATTTGTGTCAACTGTTTTTCCACAGTTGCCTTTCAAGTTTTTTTGTTTCCCTTCGCAAAAGTAAACATGCACCCAAAGCACAATCTAATTAAGTGAAGTATGGATGGAGGACCGGCGGAGAAAGCGAAAACACGGGCTGATGGACTCGGAGGACGCCCCCGCTGTCTGAATCTCCTCGGGTATCGTATCTGTTGCGTTCCCGGACGTTCTTCCGTGCTGCCGCATGCGATTTGCTGCCTTGCTGCATGCTGCCTTGCTGCTTGCTGCAACTTTTTCCCTCTTTTCCTTTGCATGACGTTTTCAGTCGTGTTGATTTTTTGGTTTGTCTATTACGCTGCGTTGTTGTGTACTCCTGCAGCTTGTTCGTACAACATTTAAATTGGCTAAATGGTTTTCCATTTGCTGAACCCTGCTTTTAATCACACGCTCCCCTCGTTTGTCGACATGGCTCAAATTTGAGACTAACCGAGTAAAAATGGTATTGGGAATGGAATAGTTTGGTCGGTTTGCTAACATGTGGTTAGCAAACTTCAACGTTGGTAAATAGGGCGTGTTTATAGATATTTCTATTGATAATAGAACCATGGGATCAAATGGAATTCTGCTCGATTTGGGGCTTGCTAGAAAAAATAAATAGTGATTTTTAAAGAATCAACCAATACTATCTATTGTAATTAAGTGATTTGTGTTTACCGAAATGCAAGAATGGGTTATCCATTTTAAATTACTTCTTGTGCATTAAACTTACGACGCTTCTGTATTCTGGCCTTATCCTTGTCCTCTGCCTTTGCGTCCTGAATGAAATACTGTCGATATCGCATTAAAGCGCCAACGGTTGAATAACCATGTACGAGAGCTATATTTACAATATACAATACAACCGTGCTGATGCCTCGCAGTCTTTTGTAATCGCCGGTATGCATAAATTACGCAACAATAATAGGGAACGTAAATAATAACAGCAACAAAAACCCAAACAACAACGGTAATGATTTCTGAACAATAAAAATATATTGCAATGTATCTACTTTAAAGCAGTGACAGTAAAAATATCTTGCAAAGATGGGAATCCGAAGTTCTTATTCCACCTTACAACTCACTCATCGAATGGCCACGCCCATAAAAATGGGGCTGCAATTTATGAGTCAAGTTTATTTACCGCAAATTGTTATAAATCGAATTTTAAGTAGGAAAAAAAAGGGGTTGCCATCGCGGAAAATGCAAATAAAACAGCGTGTAAAAATATGATAAATTACGCATACGACGTGTGCTCCCACACTCCCAGGACATATCCCGGTTAATGTACACATGTGTGATGTTTTTTTTTTGTACAAGTGAGTATGCAGTTAATTGCCTTTTTCAACAACATTTGGCTCTTTAGATCGATTAAGTGGCATCATCGCCGTTAAAATAAGGCTATAAATGTATGTATGCATCTACAATGTGTATGTATTGCCTGAATGTTTGTCGGAGAGCTTTATTAAAAAAATAACTACAATAATGGGGAGGTAGGGGCAAACATGTCATGTGCATTATATCTATTGAAATCTTAAAGTAATCATATATCTGCAAAAAATAAAATCAACGATTCAAAAGTCGGTAAAAATTTACATCCCATAATGACAACTTTGCGAATATGTGAATGCCTCAGGTCTTCCAACTTACCAACGTTTCATGTCGAGACCAAACTTTAATGTATCACATTTTTATGAACTGAATAGAACTGCTTCGGGATTGACATTTTTAGAAAATGAACTGAAAACACTGTTCGCAGTTCTCATAGAGATTTACAGCATTCTCTGCCAACCGCTCTATCCCATTGATGAAAGTTTCTCACAAAATACACGGCTACGTTTGGCAAAGCAATAAATAGTATTTTTAATGTACCCGAAGGGCTCTCCACACGGACAATCACGGTCAGTCTTTGGGTTGTCAAACAGTTTTGACTTTCTGTACAAGTTTATTTTAAGCCTCAGTCGAATCCCCAGCCGCACACACCCGAAAGATAAATAACGCAGTCGCTCGGCCCTGTCCCAATAGTGGGAAAATAAACACTTGTGTGTACCCCCCAGATCAATATGGTCGTTTAAAAATCACAAATGAAAATCAGAACCCCCGCCCCCTTCCTACGTACTATCTCGCCACCTCAGGATTAGAGAACTTTCTTGACTGACCGAACAGCCGAACAGCCAAGTTGGAAACTTTTCGACATGCTTGTTCTCGGCTCCGAGCCCGGAAATCAAGGAGCCTTTAAAATTGAGTGCGGATCCCAAACACCAGTCGAACTCCCAGCCCAACTTCAAGCGCTCCGTGTCGGCGTCCTAGTGAACGAGTTGTAACAGCAAATTGACATATGACCGACAAAGTTGAGCTAGGCCCTCGAAAACTTCCAAAACTGACCGCCTTCATGTTGTCAATGCTGATTTTTTCCGCTTGTATTCTTTTCTGCTTTGCTTACGCTGCTGGCCAGGAGACGTGTTGAGTAAACTTTTGGATTCTTTCCATTCCCGGTTCTGTTCCTGCTCCTACTCCTGTTCAGAAAGAGGCTCCCGCTGGGCTTTAAAGTCGTTTGATGTGCGCTTAAATCTCAACATAAGCGCGGTCGTAAATGTCCCAGGGAAATGAGATTTGGCGCCCTCAATATGAAATTACACATTTTATCACGTTTACATGGGATCGTTTAGTCCGGCAAGTGTCCAGTACTGAAGGTGCGGAGAATCCGACTGTGAGGGCATTACCCCCGCTACGGAATCTCGCCATCTTAACACGGCTATTGGAAATGCCGCACTCCGCGGGCTCCATCACACGGAAAGGAGTAAAACCCCGAAACGAAATACCTTCTACACATTTGAGCTTTTATATCGACGGATTCTACGACTGGACGGGCGGCTTTAGAGCCGCAGACACATTGGAATTCGCGTACATCGCAGAGTACTACAAAGAAGGCAATTTGTTGCCCTCGACGAATCAGTCGCTTTGAAGTGGTTTATTTAGATTAGTGTGGTAAATTGGCTTAAAGGGCGAGCGGAAGGACGCGTTGCAGACAGCTGAAAAAATAATTTGGTAGAAGCACCACCCACCGACCGACTACAACTCCCATTCTGTGGCGTCTGACGGCAAAGTCCCAATCGCTGGTGCGGTACTGGGATGTCAATGTGGATGGGGATGGGGCACAGCTCTCTGAGCCCGCCCTCCTTGTTTAGATATTGGCAACGCGCTGCTAATTGGCGGTTTTATAGTTGTAGCTTGTAATGCTTTGAATTTTCGGTGTGTGCCGTCACAGGCGCAGGCCACCGACTAACGAGGGTTCCCTGCCTGCATTCCCACTTCAGTCTCCAATCCGGGGACTCCGGACTCCGGACTTCCGTTCACACATCCAGTGCCACACCAGCACTAATGATGATTGGCAGTTGTTAAAATGATTCGCGGGTGCATAATTGTTGATTCGCCCGCGGGTTTCGCCAAGGTGTCGGGGCTATCTGCAGGACCTGGAAATCGGGGAAAGGACCTGGAATCCAGCTGCACACAGCCCTTCGGCGTGTGAACATTAAAATGGCGCAAGTTGCCATTTTCCATTAAAAAAACAAGGGAGTTACAATGCGAGTAGCTTACCAATTGGGTCTTGATAATTTGTGTTAATGCTGATTTTAACATAGAAGATAAATTAATTCATAATCTTAGATGCTAAAATGTACATCGCCAAAAGTAATTAAGTTTTAAATAATTTTTTTCCTATTAAAAGATTTAGGAAAAAAAAAACAAGTCAATTAAATTTAAGCAATATGAAAAGGTTAGAAGTCATAGCAATTTCATTGAACTCGGCCTGATGGGTCCTAAATTAGATTAAGGATAAATGCATTTTACCTTATTAAACTGAGATTTCCTTATAATCAGTCAATAATTAAAATAAATATATGTATAAACCTTTATCTAAGAACATCATCAGGTAGATGTGGATATCTTTTTTTCTTTAAAAGGTATGGGGAAAATCGAAAAATTCGTATTCAGATAAATCAGTTAATTTTGGCAACTAATGCGGTAATTTATAACAAATAAATAATTATAAATTAAAAAGAATAAATTAAAGGTAGATTCGATTTACTTGAACAACTTAGTCTCAATATGGTGTTATTAATTTAAGCTTTCCTAAGCATTTCACAACTTCAACACACCGCTCACAAAGATCTGAAAATAATTAATATTTTCATTTTGCCAGAAATATAACGAAATTTGTATTACCAATCGTGGCGTCTGTGGAAAATGATGAAATTGTTATGCATGTAGATTGCAGGCAGGATTGGCGGAAAGAAGAGCAACTGGAAGTGGACCAATTTGCCAGGAAGCCTTTTTTGCGTGAGAAATTTTCAATTAAAATGCAGGTACGGGGGAATTTGAATTTGAGCACTTTTCCAATAGAAATTTGTTGCTTAGCCAGCACCGGAATTTGCCCCACTCCGTCTGATTCCGGTTCGCGATCGGGTTTATGTTTTCGTTTCCCTTTTTTTTTTTTTGGTAGGGACAACATACGCAACATTTCGTATTCAAGTGCAAATTGCATTGCACGTGCAGCGACGACGGAAATTTTGCGAGGTTTTGCATTTTTTAATGCAAAACGAATCTGAAGGTATGCAGTTGAGGGAAGGGATTGATGGGTGCGGGTGTGGGAGCGGGTGCGGGTGCAGGATAGTTGTTTTGGGCTCGTGTCGGGCCAGATGGCATCGCAGTAGCTCTGCATGTGATGAAGATACTCCTCGAGCAGTTTGCAGCATTTGACAGGCACCCAACCAGTCATCCATCCACCCATCCATCCATCCATCCAACCGACTAGCCTTTCATTCACTCGGGCAGCCATTTCTTCCCTGGCACTTGACGGGCGAAATTTACAATTCAAAATACCGCAAAATTGTCTTTCACTGTCGCCATGGCTGAAGTGCCGCGGAATTGGGCTACATCCATTCTACTGCGAGTCGCGAAAAGTTTTTCTTGCCGCCGCCCCAGGAAGCCACCAACCCGATGGAACAAAACGGAGGCCAATGGAGGAGTCCCAAATGCAAATTTTCAATCAAACCCGAGCCGCAACGTCGACACTTGTTTGCCAACGCAACATCAACATCTTTGACATCTTTGCCGCTGTATTCGCTGCTGTTGTTATACCTTTCGCAGGATGAGGCATTCGGTTTAGGCGTACCTTTTAGTCGCGCCTGCTATGTCGCTTTTCCATATGTAACAATTTTCCATGCTGCTCCAGTTCCTGTTCCTGTTCCCGATTCCTTGCCCATGAAAGAGAAAAGTGCGAGCTCAAGAATGATCCGGCTAAAACAAGCAGAAAGGCCGAAACTGAGTGAAAAGCATGGCCTAAAAGCAAGCAATGGCATCTGACAATAAGAGAGAGGAAGGCCAGCATCGGATTCCGAATTTAGTGGTCCGATTTCTTGCATCTTTGTAAATCGGCTTAAATGTCTTTGAGAGTATATTTTTAAAGAATGAATTAATGGTCATCTAAAACAAGAGAGTTATGCTCAATGACCTATTTTTTCTTATCGTTCCTATGACAGTCATAGGATATAGGTGACAGATTTTTATCGGACCTTCAGTATAGGTTAAAATAGTCATTTAATTGTGATTACTTATAAATAAAAATGTCTTATTTATGTCACTTTTACATAATAGTTTCCGAAAGATGGTTCTAAAGTTACTTAAGTTCAATTCAGTAGATTTGAATGATTAAAGTTTCTAGGGTCTTAAATGGAACTATTCACTTTTGCTGCTTATAAAAGGTGTACTTAAGGTTACTATGAAATAATTATAAAATTCTTTAATTTTTGTATATTTATTAATTAGAAAAAATTACCAATTTCTTACAAATACCGTCCGAATTATTTTGTATGTTTTAAACTTCGAATGAGAGCTTTTATTTTTAAATTTGTCTAGCTCTGCCTGTGGTTTTACGCATGAGGATGCAATTATATTGATGGACAGCGGCTTAAAGTTTGTTTGTTTGAAATTCGACAATTCCGGACACCTGTGTTCGCTCCCAGGCCTATTGTTGTTTTTATGGGCGATCAAAGCGACCGCATCTCCAGCTAAAACGGTCGTGGACAGTCGTGTTGGATACTCATTCTTTCAAGGTCCTCAACATAGTTTTATTTTAACACAAAGCTCGACCCGGGCTCAAAAGGAACAAGTAGTTGCAAAGAGAGAGAGAGACAATCCCACAGCAGTCACGTCAATTGGTAGACCTTGTAAAACTATTTACCAGGAAAGTAATGGCCCTGACAGTGAGCTCCAATCCCGATTCATCCACTGCTGCCCCACTTGCCTCTCCAGCTGGCCGGGCACAAAAACATCATTTTATGAATTATCCCAGCGGTGGCAGTTAAGACTTACACAAACTTGCGACCAACAATGGCCCACTTCCCTTCCCTCCCCCCTCCTCCCTCCGCACTTGTCGACCTCGTCCTCGTCCTTTGCCGCACAGCTGCCCTTTATTATCCGGGGACATTTTTAATAAGATTGTGGGGGCGTGCCCTTGGTCACTGGACACTGAACAAGAACGAGAATGTCTCTTTAGTGCCGGGGGCTGGGCTGTTTAAAGTTATTTATGTATCAATTATGGGGCATCTAAGCGACTCTTGTGCCAACAATAAGACCGCCCAATACTTGACCAATTCGAATGCTTCGCTCCGAGTAAGCCCTTAACCCCCAATCAGCTCCACAACGAGGGCTCTAGGTAAATGAGACATTTATTAGTATATCTTTTTCATACAATTGGATATTGTGGAAGCGTGGCCACGCCACACATGTTGCGGGCATTACGTGCCAGTCGGAAGTAGCCCCTCTCGCCCCAGGATTCCCCGTAGGAATTCTTGATAAGCCAGTATTCGCCCCAGGCAGGATCCCTTCCAAATCCCACCACGAGTACCGAGTGTGTGAGATCCAACTTGCCTGACTTACACTCCGGAATCCTCAAGACGCCTCCGGCATAGTTTTCGAACGCATCGTGAAGGTGGTCTATGGATACTGCCACAGGGCCGATGTTATAGACTACTTCCGCCAGCTGCCTTTCATCGGTGCTGTTCAGTGTAACGTAGTCCCTCAGCGTACCAATACTACAAACCCGGTTATAGCGACAACTGCCAGGCACTCCATAGGGGTAAGAAGCCTTCGAGGCTATTCCATGCTGCATGATATGTTTAAACGCCACACTGACCCAACCGCCCATGCATCCAGAGTCGGGTACGCAGTCGACCAGGTTCTGGGGAGAAAGAGGCACCAGCCTGCGATGTTTCTTCGCCAGATGCGCCTCCACCACCCCCGAGGTGGAGAAGGCCCAGCAGCTGAGGCACATAGTTCCTTGGTTTCCCACCGGCGAGATGATGCCGGACTGCCGCCAGTCTATTCCATTAACTATTTCATTGTAGTGCTTATAGCCGGGTGGCTCTATGACCCCCATTGAGGGTGCCTCCGGTGGTGCGGGTTTCGTCGTACGGTATTGGAAGACTAACTTTTGATCTGTGTCGGAGAACTCGCTCAAGCCCATCCAGTACCCTACCTGGCCCTTGGCGAACATCTTGTTGTGATTTTGAATAACCACCATCTTCTTGTCGAACAGCATTCGGTGTTTGGCGTCGATTGTCCCGCTATACTGTTTTCTATATTGGCTTTTAAACTGGACCCATTCCGCGTCGGTGACCAGAGACGCCACAAATTCCACGAGCAACAGGAGGGACAGCACGTGAAGTGCCACCATCATCCGAAGAGAATTCATTGCGAACCGAACCCAGCAAATGCAGCTTCTTAACTGAAATACAGATTAAGAACGAATGTAAAGCGAGCTGTCAACTGGGGTTATCGCTGTGCAGAGTTTCCAGGAATAGCCGATCATTAAAACCAGCAAAGGTCTCTTCTAGTGAAATTGATTATAAATATGTTATTCTTAATTAATTTCGGTAAAAGCATTAAAAAGTGCTCGGAGATAGGGGAATGCATTAATTATGTATAAAGTTTTTTAAGCACTTTGAATTGATATGCTTTGAATATAAGTATAGCACAAAAGAACGACAATCATCGGAGATCGCAGATATTCATACATCTTGAAAACCATATATAAAAATAATACATACTTATGAAAATTATGAAAAAATATAGCAAAATGCGCTTAATTATATGTCCCAAGCCGCCAATCAAAAAACCCATCAAATAAATAAGTTGGATATTTCTAAAAAATATTTTTAAATTTTTACAAAGTCACAGTCAAAGAAGGCTAAACGCCCAGCAATTCATTGTAAAACTTCAGAAAAGGGCCATATTACTTTGTTTGTTCAAATTTAATCGTCAAGACATCTTGCTATTATTATATACTTGCTCAGTACTCGAATCTTAATGAGTTTACCATTTATTCGTTTACAAGTTTACCATGCACAAACAATATCAATTTGTTGGGCCCAGCCGCCGCTTCCTCCATGATGCATCCCAAATGACGCACTCTCTTGCCTAATGATTTATGCAGGACGACGGGATCGATACTGGCAACCCGATGTAAGAAGTAATTCTCTGTTAATTTCGTCAGACAATCACAATTGTAAGCCGTAACAACGAAACGAAACTGCAAAAAAAAAAAGCATCGCAAATAATACAACAATTTATTTTATTGATGACAATTTCTATCTGCCACTCGACTGTTTTTGTGCATACGAAATCAGACCGGCAGCATCATCATCAATAGAGGGCCAAAAGTATCACAACAATGGCCAACCGTTCAATCCCTCGCACATATGGCCGAGCATTTCAATTGCATTATGGAGCCGGATTCGGAGAGTAGCCCGCAAAAAATCCAATCGAAAGGAGCGGAGCCGGTCAATTCCACGCTGACGGTCCATATGGATACACTATTAAGTGGGCACTAAATAAGCCGAGTCCATCAAGTAGCCAATGTAGTCGAGCACAATGTGCAGGGTATCAGACAGAGACCACACAAAAATATGGTACATGTTGTGCACAATAATATACTGTAGCTGTATTCACAACCATTGTTAAAATTTACAATTGCGATTCATCAAAAATAGATTAGGTTTTCATTGCAAAAATGCATATGCACGAGGACATCGAAATTGGGCGGGAGGCGGATGCTCCCAGATACGTAGATACGCAGATACACGGTCCCGATTGTGTCTGCCCCACCTACTTGGCATGGGTTAGTCAATATATTTGCCATCAGTCGGAGGTCGGAGGACGGAGGACGGAGGTCGGAGTCGGATATTCAAACAATGCACTGTTTATTGAAACTCGAATATTATAAGCAGAATTATTTAGCTATGGATTGGGAACGTTTCGAGCTGTGCAGCAGAACTTTCTTTAATAGCTACAAATTTGATCATTTTATCTGGGGGAAATTCTCGTAATGGCAGAGCAGAGCAGTTTTTATGCCACAAGCTTGTTGGGCAAGCTTAAATATCAGAGCACAGCGCGAGTGCACCAAAGAGCCGTAAAATAAAATAAAAGCTGAAAACTTTGAACTTTAAATAAATTTTTTGACATCGCCAATGCCTTGCGAAAGTTCTTAAATAAAATAGAATATGAAATAGCAAGAGCGAGCACTGCCACCAGAGGAAGAGCCGGAGATGGAAACGGCAACGGCAACTGGCAACAACTAGCACTCTTATGTGCAACAGAAAATTCGCTGAAATAATGGGCCAGAAGCCTTGGCATTAACTTGAGCATAAACGGGGCCCAGATGCCGTCTTCAAGATACGTATGGGTATGGCTTCTAGTGTGTGTGTGTGTATCTGTGTGTGTGTGAGAATGTGCATTAAATTTAATGCAAGCTCCAAAATCTTCCCCTGCCCTCCAACCCCATCTCCCCCCCACCCCATCTCTGCTCGTTTGCAAGTTTTTGCAGTAGTTTCTGGAAGGAATATGTCAAAGAGGACAGCATATCCTCGACTCTGTTGCATTATGAATGCCGCATAATTTAAGCGCATACAATGCAGCCCGGCGTGGCTGTAAGAACTTTTCCAAACTAGAGGAGAAACTTGGCTTTAAGGCAGCAGGAGCAGCAGCAGCAGCAGCAGCAACAGCAACGCAGTCCTTGCCGTCGCATCTGGTAACGATTGCTCGGACACGGCTTTTGGCCACTTTGGGCTGCCCAGCAAAGTGTTGGCCTAACGCTTTCAGAAATCTCTGCTCGAGTATTCTCCTCCTCAGAAAACTTTGGCATCTCGAGAGGCCGCAGGTGTGCCGCGTGTCCTCTTCCGGTCAATCGTTTTGTAATCTTCTAGCCACTTGTGAACAAGTGTCTGGAATTGAGTCCTCAGACGTGCCCAGTGACAGGATATTACGTGCATAAGAGAATATGATTAAAGCCAGTTACCATCCGAGTAGTATCTGGGGCGATCATAATTCTTTCGGGTACCCTTAGTTCCCCCTTTGCAATCCTTCGCCCATTCATTGATCAGTTCGCTAGTTTACCCGCAAAATGCCTTTACCGACTTAAACGTGCCCATCCCGGGAGATGGGCTCGCCTCTATCTCCGGCAACTGCCGCAGTGGACCACATTTCCAATCATCGTCACCGATGGGAATGGTTCTGCACTTACGCAGCTGCTCTGATTGCTGGCGTCGGTAGCTAAGAGAAGCCGCAACTCAAAGTGTCGCCTGCCGCCCTTCCATCTTCCATCTTGCATCTTCCATATCCTATCTTCTGTCCTCCGTTTGCCCCTCCACCCCCTCCCACAACACTTTTCTGGGCTGACAGTTTTTCTTTGGTATTACGCGCTGTTGAAAGTCATGAAAAAAGTGGAAAACAACGCCCAGGCGCACGTGTGGCAGTTGAGGTCTCAGTCGCAGTCTCAGTCTCAAAGTCGGCATCCTTTGCATTCTCACATCCGAAGGGGGTGCACGTACCACAAGTAAAACTTAAAAATGCTGCCTCCAGCTGCAACTAGCTTCTTGGCGCATCCCGCTTGCAACCTGCCACCTGCCGCACAGTGGGGTAATTCGACCCCAAAGTGGAGTCAAATTCCGAGGGCGTTTGCTAAAAACGAATAAAGTTTTATTTTTTGTATATATTTAAATTGATTACTATAGTTGAAAAAAAAGAGTTGTTATATATGTTTGGTATACCTATTTATTTGCTTTTATGATGCATCCTACTCCTAACTGATTTTTTATTAAACTCCGGAATCTGACAAAAAGAAAGAATTTGGTATTTAAAAAAAGATTTTTTGTTAAAAAATATTTACTCTCTGTCTTATTTTATCTTAATTTATAATATTAGCTTTAGCCTAACGGATTTTATATATGGTAAATGAACTGGCTTCTATGGAACTTTTAGGATCGCACTAAATTATCATTGATTGTCCACTAAACCTATAAAATACTTTTATCCTGTAACATGTGAAATTGTTTAAATTTTATAATTTAAATGTATTTAAATGCAGATCGATAACGTATTTGTTGTGTACTTTTAAGGTCAAATACCCCATGGTGTTGCGGTTGCAACTGCAACTGTTGCTATCGATACCAGTTGCCATTACACACTCTACTCTAAGTTCACAATGTGTTTTCCGCCTTATCCTGCCATTTACGATGCCAACCAGCTCCTCGAGATTTCCAAGCCAAATTTAAAAAGTTTTCGAATCCGCTTAGGATCTTGGTAGCCGAGTTTGCCAATGTGTCCTCTCAGACCAATCAAACTCGCTCGCAGCGCGTTGGAAGTTGTTAGGTGAGAAACTACCAATGGAACAGTTCACGAAGGGCATTCGCGCTTCCATGTCGGCCAAAATGCAAGTTTATTTTCCACCTTGTCTGGCTGTGGCCAAGTGGCCCGTGTGCAGTCAGTGTGCTGGCACTTTTCTGTTTTTGCATGGCGTACCTGCGCATGCTGTGCATCCTGCGAGGCGCTGCACAGGTTGCCACCGTAATTTACCAACTATATCCGCCCAATCCTTAGCCGAGCACCAGGGGAGTACTCGCCCTGGTGGGGACCGACCGGATGCGGAAGCGTGCCATAAAAGTGGCATATTTGGTGCATCCTGTTGACAATAACTGCTTCGCGGCAGCCCCCTCCCCCCACTCCCCCCCAACTTTTTGGCTCCACCGCCGCCTCAACAGCAAACAATGCGACGTTTTGGTGGCTGGCTAAAAGCTGTCGGCATTGTTGGTTTTCATTGAGCTTGTTCCCATCATCAGGAAGGCCTAGAACGTTTAAAGCAATGGAAGTGCACCACCGCGTCTCCTATTGCCTGCGAAAGAGAGCGAAAGCTCTGAAAGATCTGAATGGGGTGCTATTAATGTGCGGAAAAATCAAATAGAAACACGGAAAGCACACCTTTCGGTGTGTGTCGGGACTCCTCCTTGTAGAAAAATGGATTACTGAATTGAATGTAATAGAGATTCCCGACAAGTAGTCACACGGGACAAACTCAGCAAGCAAAGCAAATAGATACGATATGCACAACCAAAAATCATGGTTAAACAACTTAGGCTTAGAAAATCAAATCATACAGCCCTATCTTCTATTTGGTTACTATAAGATACTATAGAATCTTGTGTTAATAAATTGTTTTAGGTGGTATAATAATAATAATAGATTATAATGTCGAAAAACATAGATAAGTGCTTTAAGCAATTTGTTTCCATTGTTAATTATACCTTCTAGATCGGAACAGGTTCTCATTAAACTGTCACTCTTAAACCAATAAATTATTTTTGCGAATAACACAAATATTACACTCTTTAACAAGATTTCCTATTGCTATACGACTATATGACAAGTATATTACATTATGTTTCTGTGGGATAGTTTGGGTAAAATTGCATAGATATAAATATTTTACTATATCTACATCTGTTCTTAGAGTAATTATAAAAGGTAATTGTTGGTGATTCTGGAGGGAGCTAAAGTTTTGTGGGAAATCGAGAACCCAACCCACAGAAAGCAAAGATCTACGCTTTGCTTTACGATCAAGAATATTATAAATAAGTTTAAAAATCGAACGCAAATACCCAAAAACCCCTTAAAAGTGTATAAAGAGAGGAATTTTGTGTCGTAAACTTTCCAAAAGAGGGCGAGGGAGCGGAGGGAGGGGCAGGGGCTGACAAACAATTAAAACAATGAAAAGTGGGCTGGCAACGGTTAAGATCCCAACGAGACAGGTGTGGCCATCCTCAAAATGGCAACAGGGTAAGTGGTAGTGGTAGTGGCAGTGGAATGGTGGGTGTTGAGAGGTGGAGGCTTGGCAACTTCATTGCCTGGCAACGGCCGGTTGTCTGCACTTCATCAACTGCCGGTGGCATTTCTTAAGCAACTCTCTGCCTCCTCTCTTGCGCACTTTTCTGCTGTTGTCGTCCTTATTGTTATTTTTGTTGGCGAGACAAAGGTGTCCTCAGTCCTCAGTCCTTAGACCCGGGCTGTGCCAGCCTGCCCAGTCCCCTGATTCTATGTCCCTGCGCCTGTGCCTGTCTGCCGACGACAGAAGAGCCTGTGAGCAGGCGAGGAAAATTATTATTTATAAATTGTTGATTTTGTCTTTGTGGCACACACACCTTGCCGAGAGGAGAGAAGCACTAAGGGGGCCCCCTTAGCCTTTTGAATTTACTTTCTGTCGGTGATGGCTCAACTTGCCACCACCTTTCAGCGCCCAGCCTTGGCCTTTTCGGAGCCGTTTGGAGCCGCCCCAGCTCCATTGTCCTTTCGGGTCTATTGTCTGGCAGTTCAAAAACATTTTGCACGCTTTTGCTATTGAACATGAAAATTATTGCTTTGCAGTTACAGATAAATTATGCCTGCGCTTTTAATTAAATTCAGACAGCTTCGGCTGTAGGCGGAGTCAGTCATTCGAGCAAATTTACAATATTTTGCTCCTGCAACTCTTTTAGCATTGCATCCTCTGTGATTTTTTTGAAGAGAGTTTATTAGGTTAATGATCCTTTACTTGATTGAGACAAAATCTCTGACAGCATAATAATATTGCAGAAATGTTCCTTCGGCATTCCAGCCGGCATTTCCAATCAGTGCAAAGCACTCTTTGTGGGGAAAATATATATTAAAGCCCATTATTTACTCCCAAAAGTTCATGAAATGTATATTTTATGTGAAAGAACTCAACTTGAGCTTCAAAATTGAATATGGAGCTGCAGTCCTTTGGGTATGAAATTCCATAATGAAATTGAGCAGAAGCCGAACGATGAGGAGGTGGCTTCACATCCCGACTACCCGACTTCCCGACTACCCGGCTACCGGTATTTCGTCAGTTTTCAGATTCCGATTGGGCTGGGACTGACTGTTTCAGCTGCCGTACTGTTGATGTCAATACCGTTTGCCTTTTTCCCAAGACAGTGACGTTTTATTGCTACCATATATGCAATGAGGCAACATTTCGATTTTTATAAATATTTAACGAACTGACGAACGGTGCAACTCTGTTGCATTCATCGACACATGTAATGAAGCGCACGACGCAGAACAAATATGTATATTAAATGCTTTAATTGGATTAATTGTACTTCAATCCGAACATTTTTCAAAAACATAATTTTTGTTTAAAGATTTTGATTTAGATATTTGTACTCCTATAAAATAAATAAGTTTTCCGAGTAGGATTTATATTAACACAATTTTTAAATGGTTTATTATTGCGTAGCCGAATTTAGCCATTATAGCCATTATAGTCTTCAAGGTAAGGGTGTGAGTTCAAAACAAATGTAAATATATAATATGGCAGCTGTAGCTCTTATATGTTACTTTCCGATATATGGGATTCAAAATGTGGGGGCGGATGGGGGTGGTGTTAAATAAATCCAAAAACTTCATCTATCCATGATATATATCAAGTCCAAATTTAAAATATTGTGTTTTTTAGCTCTAACTATATCTGAGATCTGTTTATTTATACAGATAGACAGACGGACAGAGAGAGATACTTTGATCGATTTATCTTGTCTAAATCTTATCTTAATCAACAAACGAAATCTTGGTGAATATAGATTGGTGAAGCCAATGAAATATATTTATTATTATTAATGATCTCTTTAAATATAAGCCCTTTTTGTAAAACCATTTTGAATATATTATTTATTTTAATTTCATTAAGGGGGGCAGAAAAAGTTATTGAAGGTATATTGCACACTCTAAAGATAAATAAATTAATAAATTAATTGAATGAATATTACGTTTTATAATAATAAATTACTGCAGTTAACTACATGGTTTTCTAATTAAATTACCTAAGTGTCGCTATCTGAATATGGCAGAAATGTGATACTCACGGATACTTGATTCTTCTATAAATCTTAATGCTTATATGGCTGTAGAAAATTGTAGTCTTAGGTGTGCTACCGATATTGGCTGAGTGTGTTATCCTTTCACATGCACAGTTTGTTTTCCGGTAAATCGAAACAATCTGCGCTAATTGGAAATTTAACAGTTCATAAAAAAGCTTAGTCCCCTTTCGCAAATGAAGCCCCGAGTGGCGCGTCGTTGTTGACCCCAATAGCATTTGAAGCCGGGGGAGGCGCAAGGCCAGGGGCGTAGTCGGATTTCGTTTGGATGAACTGGTTGGAACTGGTTGAACTGAAACCTAAGCAATGGCCAAAATGTCCGAGCTTTAAGCTTAATTAAACCCACTAACAGTTATTTTGATCGAGAAGCCTCCGAAAAATATTTTCTGGATACGCCCCTGCCTAAGCTTTTGGCCGTGTTGAAGTGGGCGCACATGGCCGTGTGGGATGGCAGGATGGGAGGATGGGAGTTTCGTGGATGGTGGCTCTGATGAAGTGCTGTATGGCAGCTGGTGGGGCACCAGCGCGTCTGCATTCATACATTCACAGATATGCGCACACATTAAAAACTATCCACGTGTGTTTCATTTCACTTTTGAGTTACTTTTATCTCCGCCTGCCACTTCCCTGCACTGCACCCCCGCACTTCGCCCACCAAGATAACACTAATTTCGCACCACTAATTACAATTTTTTCATCAAGCCGCCGCCACATCCACGACCAACACTTTTCGTAATTACGCGAATTGAGTTTTGCTACTTAACTCAGTTGGGAAATATCATTAAAAAAACCAAAAAAAAAAATGTACAGCAACCAAATGTTGTTTTGGCTTCTTCTGGTAGTTGTTGCAGTTCCTGCTGCTGCAGCAGTTACTTTTCATTTACAAGGAAGATGAAAAGGACGCAAAAAAAAAGGAGCGAAGCCCCAGACGCAAAGCAAAAATGGTAAATTAACTACATTGTACTTCGAGGCAGTGGAAAACAAGGTTACTCTCCCAAGTCCTGCAAAGACATAGAAAAATTATGTGGCGGCCCAATTTCTCCGACTCGGAATTCCTGAATCTTAGAGCAGGCCTTAGAGCCAAATCGATTTTGATTCTATGGAAGTGAAGTTTTCTGAGTTAATTTACTTTAGTTCAACGGGATTGTAGCATGTAGGATGTAGGAGCTTTGCCTAAGCAGCATCGAGGCACCAATGCTGGATGCACATCCCCGAGATCCTCACCTTCCGCCGGAAAATAGGGAAGGAAAAAGTTTTCAATACAACAAGCAACATTTTTGGCCTCATTCCCCATCCCCCATGCGGCAAAAGCCCTCAAGGCCCACCTGGGAAAAGTCGTTTGGGTGAATAGAAAAAGTAGACGGGATTTTTAAATTGAAAATAAGCTGCCGCTCGCAAGTAGCAGAGATTAAGCGCAAAGTTGAAAAGAGCAAAACGGAGTCAGAAGGCGGACTAAAGGGAACACAGAAAGGAGACAAAACACCGACGTAATAATCGCTTTAATTACAATTAAAACGGAACTGTAATCATTTTGCCGCCGGTGTTGTTGTTTTCGCCATGAAGATGAATGACTGCCGATCCGTCAACAGAGCACAGCCAAGCTGACAGACGGGGCAGGTCAGGACAGGGCAGAGCAGTGCAGGGCAGGGCAGTAGATTGGACGCGGAGCAGGAACAAGCGGCGAGAACGGACGGGAAAGGTAAGCCGACGGGGGAGAAGTCGCGAAAGTAGAATGCTATTATAATGCTAATGATGTTTAATCGCTTTTTGGTTGAAGATTCCAGCGAGCGCCACAATTTGCATAAAGTGGAACCGTTTAATGGACGGAACGGGCCAGCTGAACTTGTCCGACCTTGCAGCCACTCCAAGCGATAAAAACGGAGCAACTTCGGCCTACTCAATTACGGCTAGCCTTGACTATTAATTGAGCGGATTGAGCAGCACTATCCAAAGTCCTGGAATAAATGTTTTTAATTAAAATTCGAAGATCTCCGTTATAATAGTTATTGTATTCTTGTTGAAACTGCTTTCGCATACATTACAATAGTAGACTAACGTACATTTAAAGTGTATTTCATATATGGCACATAATACAGACTCGATGCTTGCAAATGATTTTATTATCATACAGAGGCGCTAGCCTTTGGGATGAGCTGAAGAGCTGGAAAGAAACGGAAAAAAGAACAAATTAGTTTTAGTTCCTTTGTTTGGACAACTCTCTCGGTAATCAAGCCATGGGAGACATGGGAGTTATACAATTTCAATTCGAAAAGGTCCCATTAACAATTTCCATCACGGACAATAAATCAATTTTAACGACCATTCCGGCTAATTAAAAAGCCTCACAAAATATTAGTCATAAAAAGTTTATGGCCGGGCGGCTCGAAGCCGCCCAAAGTGCTGCAAAGTGGAGCTGGCAATTAGGCGCCGCACAAAAACTAGAAGCGGGCCAGGAGTAAATGACACAGAATGAAAAGCAAATATTATTATATGGGGACACATGAGAGTTGGGAGTTGGAAGTGGAAATGGGCTCGAGATGGGTGAGCCGCAAAAAATATCCTTGTGCAATCGACAAAATTGCACTGCTTTGACAGTTTCCGAACACTTGGCCAAATAGCTTGGGGGGTGACAATGGAACACACCTGCTACTGCTCCTGCTCCGGCTGCTAGTGGGCTGGCAAATGTGTAAAAGGTCGAGCGGGGCGGGGCGGGGCGGAGTGGAGTGGAGATCTAACCGCTTGCTTGACACGTTGTTAACTTTGAATCTACGACAATACAAGAGGGCAAAAAATTCTTTGAATAAATGTGGGCGGACGGGCGTGTGTGGCCTCTCCAGACTGCAGCCAGAGAACCGCAGGATAGGGGCAGGATGAGCAGCCAGCAGCCAGCAGAGGACGCTGTGGATTTTACGCACTACTAAATAAGCAATTTGCAAAATGTCCAAACCAATAACATAACAAATGACACAGGAGCTTCCACCAGTTGCAATAGCAACAGCAACAACTACTTTGCGGTGAGGCGTTGCATGGAGGTGATCGGGGGATAGAAGTGGGCGGAGGAGTTACTAGGATACGGCAGCTAATGAATATTAAGGCCGACGATGTCGCTTGAGAGGAAACGGAATGCGAACGTTTTTTTGGCTGAGAAAACATTTTAGTACTGTTGGATTTTCGTCTGGAGTGATTAAAGAGGTTGGTTGCCGTTCAAAGTGGATTATGCAAATAAGGGTTCCCCGGGCGGAAAAAGTTTCCAGAAGTAAGCTCCCCTGGAGCAGGCCGAAAAAAAAACTGAAAACAGAGCTTAACTACTCTATAGAATACCGTTGTCCAGGATGAAACAGTTCGATTTGCAATGGGTCAACAGTACATTAAAACATCGCCCCGATCCAACCTCTTAGCTTCTGGTGCGAGCACTCTTCAAAGCCTTTGTTCCCCGGGCGGGCCACTTGGCACTCCAAACAATGGCATGTGTTCGATGCTCTCATTCTCTGAAAATCTCATTAATTGGCCCGGCACCGCAAAGAGAAGGACAATAACATGTCAGCAATGTAATGGGCAAACTGTGGCCTAAAAGCGCACTTTAAATATTAAATGCCACTTCACTCGGCTGCTCATTCCCGGACAGAGAACAACGTCAACACAACCGCAAAACATCAACCTACCAAGTGGGAGGATGTGGTGGTCCTCTGAGGCTGGCCTAGACTCCGAGGTTGCAGAGGCTAAACGCAAAAGCATATAATTTACAGCACACCTTTGGTGGAGGAGCCGGGAAAGCTCCGGGAAGGCTGGGGGTGCCAAAGCCGACGTCCTGAAAAATGACGACAATGCGACATGGGGGGGGGACATCGTCTGTTTATGTCGGCAAGGACATGAAGGCGGTGGCAGCGATGCCAGCGTACGCATAATTGGCGTAGGACATCTTTGGGCCCCCCCATGTGAAGTCGTGTGAGTATGGTTAAGGTTGTGATTTGAACGTGGGGCAGACGTGCCGGAAATAAACTTAGCACAACCGCAAAAGCGCAATATCCTTTTTGGCCTGCAACGGCAACTGCCACATCCTCGGTCCTAGAATTCTTAGGGCCAGGCTTGCTTTTGTGTGTTGGCATTTTTGGGTAATTGGTGTGTCCATGTTTGCGTCATGGGCCAGGTCTGTTACTACCAAAGGCCCATCCTCAACTCCCAGGCTGCACATTAAGTTGCCGCTTTGGCTCTCTCAAATTGACTTAATGACGCTTTGGCTGCAGCTGCATTCCTGCAACTCCCCATTCCCCTCTCCCCTGCCCCTCAACCCTCTTCGGCGCATTTCCGCTTTTGTGGTGCCATTTTGCCCGCTCTTTGGTTTGACGCATTCGGATTTTAAGCCAGAAGGCAAGTTGTTTGGTCCTCGTCTCGCTCTCATTCTAGGGCTGGAGGTCCGAGTACGATCCCTGTGGTGCCGTAATGATGTGGTAATGTGTCTTGCTGACCTTTTTGCATGCAATGTCTCGAGCATATCGCACTCATGGAGCGTACATACTCCCAAGCTGGTGGTGGATCCATGAAGCATTCCATGGAATATAATAAATTACTCATGCAATACTCATGGAGACGTGTCAATAGCCAAAGTGAATATGCGGTTGTCACTAAAGGGCAGGTAGGGAAGGGCAACCGTGATTCTCCAGAGACTCATGGCCAAGAACTTATGGTTTTTTAACTAGAACCACTTTTCAGTGTACAGTTCTTATGAAAGAAAAGAAAATATTTGCGGTTACCTTTCATAACCTTTTCTCATCCCACTCAAATCATTTGTCGAATTTCAAACACATTAGCGAAATTAAATTGGGGAGCAGCGGCTGGAAGACTCTCAGAAAGAAAACTTCAGATAAACAAAAGCGAGTAACAATTGAAGGATTGTAAAACAATAGAAACATTTTCCCACATTTTTCTATTACTTTTTATACCCTTGCTAAATTTAGCAACATATTTTTGAATGTTTGTTGCCATCACGGGGTAAGAAAATTATATCTGTCAACCTGTCAGCTTCTACGAAAACTTGCCTCGCATATTCTAAGTATAAATTTCATAAGTTGGTATTAGGTAACTGAACGATCGAAATCAGAAACCTAAATATACACAAAACTAACATATAATACCCTCTACAAGGGTAATTCAATTTAAAACACACACCCTTCAGTCAAAAATATACCTAACTTTTGCAACTTCTTCTGGTTTAAAGTTTAAATTCATCTCGAATCGATTTTTGATAACACTCCTGCAGTTGCAAGGGTATTCTGAACTTCGACCTCCGTGACCAAGCATCTTCTCTTATTTCATTTTTGTTTGCTATTAATAAAAACAAATAGCCTTAAGACTAAATAAATATTTATTTACCACTCAGCCGCTAGGGCAGCACGAGGAAAATCCGACAAGAGCTTTTCTAAAATTTGCATCGCCTATAACTGGATGGATAACTCAGGATAAGATAATGTTGGGTTGGGCAAGAATTGTTTTCTTTGCATTTCATTAGGGAAATGCATAAACAGCGAGCTAGGTTGAATTCCTGCTGGCCTCCCCGTCCCCCCCATCCCCACAGCAGGTCCAGCTCCTGCTCCTGCTCCCGAAGCTCCTGCTACACTCCTGTAGAGCCCCTGCTTTTGCATTCCCCAGAAGCTGTTGCATGCCTCCAGTAGGCATATGCTACCGTATGCTGTCAACATATTTTGTGGTGATTTGTGGGCCACTGAGCCTTCCATTCAAGCCCAACAAACCCAAAGTCTATTATTGTTAAGCATTTTGATTGAGTCGAGAAACAAATCGTTGTGGCAGCTAATGTAATTAGTCTATTTTTGTTCGCCCTGTGCTGCATAGCAGCACAGTTGGTCGCAGTTTTTAGTGGTAATTAATTACGGAATCCTGGACAAACAAGCTGCCAAGTCAAAGTGACGTTCCCAGAGTTCCACAGCTGCACGGCAGCTGAAATTGAAATGGCATATTGCAATTGATATTTTTATGCTGGCCTGCAATTAATTTATATAGTAAATACTCTGTGTCGCAGAAAGCCACAAAACAGATGCAATATTCTTCGCCTTGCTTTAATGGAAATCAATTCATGTGGCAAACCAAAATATATGCACGAGAGTACAGCTTGAGTGGAGCTTAAGCCTTGAAATATTTCTTTATAATATCATTTAATTACCAAATATGACACTCAATCACAGACTGGAAAATTTGTGGTGAAATTATTATTATTTTGAAAATAATTATTATTTATAGCTCAAGCTGAGGTAATATACGGGCATATATTCCTTGAGCTGTTGCATTTCCAACTGAATTAAGCCAGCCTCTGACGTTTTCATTAGCTTATGAGCAAATTTATTTGCACTTAAAACTTTGCAGCCAACGTCAAAAAGTCAGGCTTGTGCCAACGTTCGCGCTGATTGTCAAAACGCAGTCAAAAGGGCAAAGTTCATCCCTAATGATGATAATATTTTGAGAAAAAACTTAAACAACAGAGAAGGAGAAAGTTTCCGTAAAACCCAAGGGGCAATCAAAATTATTAATTTAAAACGCTGCACTAACGCTTGGCTGGCCAAATTCGAAAGGTAAACAAGCTATAAATTCCCTGCAATTATTTTGCCATCGTTCTTTGAGCAATCTGGGCCCGAGCTAACGACGTTTTTATGCCTGATTGATATGCAAGATAGTCATAGAGCCGAGTCCATGGCTACGGAGGGGGTCGGTTTGGGTCGGGTTGGGTGGGGTCGGGTCTAGTCTGGTCGGGACCGTCCCAGGACGGACAATAACTAGCTGGAGAATCCGCTTTACTCAGGGCCAGCCACTCCGGCAGAGTTTGATTCCATGATTGCAGTCAGTGCACGTCGAACTAGAGACGCAACGCGTCATCAGTTCCTTTGACATGTCCTGCGGCTATTAATACTAAGGCGATGCGCGGCATCCAAGACGAGGACGTGTGTGCCGGCGCTTCCGCTCCACCTTCCGCCATCCGCCAGCTACCTGTCAAATTAACCTGCCCCGAGCTGCCTTCGTTCCGCTGCATCCTCATTTCTCAATGGCTGGCTGGCAAATTTCCAATCGCAGACGGAAGCATTTCGCAGTCATCAGGCGGCAGGCACCAGGCACTAGGCACTAGGAAGCAGGCACCAGGCAGAAGGCACCAGGCAGAAGGCACCAGGCGGCAGGCACCAAGCTGCAGCGGAAGCCAGGACGAGGCGCCTCTTGCACTGGAGCTCATTAAAAATGCAGTATTGCCAGGAGACACAGGCAAGTCTTAGCTCGCCCCCTCAGCCACCCCATCATCTTCGTTTCCGTCCCTCACTGCCTCTGCTTATTGCATAAAATGCCATATTAATGGCTGTCAATATTGATACTGCTCCGTTATAGTTATCGTCATGTGCATTCGCATAGGCATCGACATCGACATCGGCATCCGTAGCCTTCTAGCCACGTTCTTTGTGTATGTCGGACTCTGGGTAACATTATTATACACAGCAGCGCAGTACCCCGGGGCCTTCGGGTATTCCGGATTGGTCCAGTGTGACTGGCAGAGGAGGAAGTTTTCAGCTAATAAATTATGTATATCCATGATGGGCCGGCAAGGACAATGGGGTCAGGCAGCTGAACATATGCCCGGACATGGGCCAGAACATTGGGTATCTCGACTTCGATCAACATTCGCTTGCCACATTTTTTTATTTTCAATGATGGATTTGATACATGATATACGCATGCTCCGGTTGAATGCAACTGACTGCAACTGTTTCGGTGGCAATTGCCTTTGTTATTGTTATGCTGTTATGTTCTGGTCTGTGTCTGTGGCTTTTGCCCCAAAGTTATTGCCGGTTATTGTTACCTTTACAATTTCGGTATAGCATTACACGGATACAACGTTATAAATATGTTGATTGCTATATGCATTTCATTAGATGATGGAGAAGACTTAACCGGGGCGAAACATATTCAATCACAGACTGAAATTAGTTTTATTGCTTTTGCCCACAAAGGTAAATAATGAATGTGTATAGAAATCTCTGGTTATGGCTTCCGTAATTTGTCGATTGCTCTTCCCACATAATGAATTAGTTTAACCACTTCATTTTGAAATGTGCCTTGAAATGCTGGATAATCGAGGTGCAGAATGGTGAGTCTGAAGTCTGCATTAGAAGTCGCCAAATGTTAGGACAACATTATCACCTGGCACTTCCGCATCACAAGAACATACACAAAACTTTTAAAGTCAACAGAAAACGCAGACGAATTCGCAGAACAAAATCAACAAAAGTGTGAAAATATTACAAAACTCCAGCTAGATGACGGCGTGTAATAATCAAATAAATGCATTTTGATTATACAAACATCAGAGTATTCGGGGCAGGCCACACCCACCACTTGCAACACTTCCAGCCCACACCCACACACCCTCCTTCTCCCCACTTTGGCGAGACTCTAAAAAAAATAACTGATTTGGAAAGTTACGATCCTAAGCCGCCGTTGGCACCCCCTGGTCCCGCAGTAGCTGGCAAAATCCATTAAACTTTTACGACTATTGTAAACATTAACTTGCATATGCATTTTATGTGTAAAGAGGGGTGCGCGCCGCAGGGTATGCAATACTTTTTAGCGCCGCCATTTAAAACTTGCCCCATAGCCCGGGTGACTCGGATGGAAAGTGGCATGGACGTGGTATGGAATGCGTATATCAGCTTCCTCAGACATTGTAACCAACAGATTTGATTTTTTTTCCCAGCGAAAATATAAGAGGAACGGCGGACGGGACGGGAAGTGCTGAGAGTGTTTGGGAAATCTGACAGCCTGGCAGGCTTGTAGTCGGGACCTCAGCAGGCGGTCGACAATGGGCGAAATCCGCTCAAGAGTCACCCGCTTTGCTATCTAGACAAGGAAATGCTATATATTCCGCCCTTTTGGTATGTAGACAAGAGAATGCCATATTTTGTGTGTGTGTGTGTGTGTGTGTGTGTGTGCATGCGCTTGGCTACATTGTGGAACATCCAATTTTCTGGCAAAAATCATATTTCTTAAATTATTGATCCCATACAAAAGTTTTAAATGTGCCGCTATCCATGCAGCTCACTGCTGCCGTTCTCGTGTTATGCTCATTTCAGATCAGAACTATCTATGGTGGCCCCTCGAGTCATCAGGAGCATCCATAAAAGGATAATTTATAGCAAATTTATAATGTCGTTGTTGTAACAAACTTGCTGTAACTATCCATAAAAGGTCGAATCAGCCACCCATCGCACCAGTATTCACTGGTGCCTGTTCACCCACTCCACTCCCCTCCACTCCAGTCCCTCCCAGTCGAAAGCTCGTAAAGCAACTTGGCCATGCTATAGATAAAACGTGAACGGGAACGGGAATGGGAATGGACAACGAAGCCGCAATGGCATCCTAAAGGCACACACTAAACTCATCGCTGCATAAATATTACAAAATCGTAAATAGACACCCCATGACGGCGACGCTCTAGAGTGTAGAGTGCGAAGCCATTCGCACAGTTGCAGCTACTAGATACAGATTCGGATATGGATACAGATTCGGTTGCAGGCACCGAAACAGTTGACGGCTTGGTCTTGCAGAGTCCCTGATTCCGGAGTCTGCCTGTGACAGCTACCCATTCCATAAACACAAATCTCCTCCACCACGATGCACGAATCCACGAACGGCCCGTGATTATTAAAGCACACATTTGGGTCTAAAACTTGCGTCTGTCTTGCTCATTAGTAGATGAACTTTTCGAAGCGCCCAAGTATATTTTGTTTGGAATTTTCGGGCAGGGCAGGAATACGCACTCCAAAGTGTTTTGCCAGTCTCACCGAAACAACCCAAAGTGCTCGGGCCCTCAATCCAAGCGGTATTCCACAACCAAAGTTAAGGGCCATAAGCGAAATAGCTTGGCCCGCTTTTTGTTCTAATTTTGATTTTCGGCACTGCCTGAGAGCTCATTGTGCGTAGACAGATTTACACTTTGTGGGCCAGGGGATGGTTGCGGAGGTCCTTGAGCCTGCAGACAGTGGAAGGGACGCCTGGCGGGCAGGACAGTCTTGGCTCCTGTCATGTTGCCTAGTCCAAGGCATTTTATTTATGCGTGAAATGCTCTCAAACCTCTCAGCTTGCATCGTTTTGTTCCGTTCAGTTCTGTTCGGTGTCCGAGTGTCTGCGAGTCTCGGATCCAGTGTCTGTCTGCCTGGGGTCCTCTTCGGCGTCCGGAAATTAAAACTTTTTTATGGCCCTGGCATTTGTGTGCAAATAAATCCCGAAATTTAAATATGTGAGTGTTGCTAAATAAATTGGTCAGTACAATACATGTTTGGAGCAAGCCAACTAGCTCAAGAATTTGTGTCGAGCACATTTCGCAAGCAACACGCATTCCCACTTCTCCAACTCAACGCATATTTTGTAAATCCAAACATTTCTCACATATGTATGGAACTTCCTAGATTTGTATTGCTTTTTTTTGGTTTTTGCCGTTTTAAAAATTAGTGTGCAATATGAAAAAGTTGGATAGTTTAATTAAGAAAGGAAGACTAGCTTCAGTATCGTTTAAATTAGTCATAACAAGTTTTGGCAGATACATATGCGATGTAGTTTTTGGATTCCGACAGTTCCGACTTATGTAATACCTACCTACTACAAAGACAGATAGATTTAACACTGAGAGAATAGTTTACAAAGCTACCGAAAGACGGACATAGCTAGCGATGCCGATCAAGAGACATCTTCTTTACTGCCTTACAAATTTCTTTTAAAGATCTGCCGAAACATTTTTTTTTGTGGTTTCAACCAATTTTCCAGGCTACTTAGGAATACCATTTCTGTATTCAGGTGTTTAGCTGCACCATCAAATTATCAATCTATAAACACTACATTATTTTATACTCACCAAATCTAATTCAGGTGTAAAATTAACTGATTTCCATTCCTATTTCTCAGCAATTAGCAACAGAATCTTATTCATCAGCTCGTTGGCGACAGTCTCGTGCAGGGTATTCAGTCGGGCGGTTAGAAAGTCACCAAATTTCATGTAAAGCAGCTCCCTAGGGCTGGGCATGTGACGCGATTGCGAACGATCCAGACCTCTGTTAACGCCTCCGGCCACACCCGTGTAGCTACTTCCAGGCGAAAGCCGACCATCTGGACCCATCATGTCCACGTCGACGGCGGGGGAACAGTGTCCGGTAAGGTCATCGTCTTCATCGAAATCGTCCAGATCCTCATCCAGGTCTCCGGCATCGGCATCAATCAGTTCATTATTGGCATTGATTATCAGGCGCGGTGGTGAAGTGGCGTACCCCGATGTGTTCTTTGGCGGCGGCGGCAGCTGCAGGTGGGCTTTGAGCTGGTGCTTTGTCTGCGGCCTAATGGTGGCTAACTTTTTCGTAGCCACCTCTGGCCCAATTTCAGTACAATCGCCGGTCTCCCGACCATCCGGCGAACCCGGCTCATCCTTGATGTAGATGGAGGGCGAGGAACTGCAGGAGCGCGAACTGGAGAGCACCTGGGCGGGAGAAGTGTGCGGGACCGGTGCTGCCGTCAAGGTCGTACCGGCAGGCAGGGGCGTTGTGAGGGGCTGCTTTTGCAGGGTACTCAGCGAGGTCAACGTTACGTCGGGCTGCAGCTGAAGCGCTTGCAGGTGCTGAGCCTGCTGCTGCAGAGCGGCTGGCAACTGGCTAAGACTCAGGCTCAGACCCGGAATTGTTCCCACTGCCAGGCTGCCAGTCGTCGGCGACTGATGCGTCTGGGCCGGTGTGTGGGGTTGATTGTTAGGATTGTTGGGGTCGCTCGGCGCAAAGTACTGATACTCATCCAAAGCCGCACTGCTATTGTTGTTGCTGCTGTTGCGGCTTACGTTGTTGTTGTTGTTGTTACCGACGCTATTTGGTACCGGAGTGTGATCGAGAGATCCGTGCTTAATGCGTTCGCGAGATCTGAAAGCAGAGTCGAAATGAGTATTAGAGGAAAATCCTATTCCCCCACACAGTAAAGACAAACATAAGTGCTTTTGTTCCATACTGCGATGAAAATATATTAATTTTTCCTTCTAATTTCGATCATATTTAAGGTAATTTGAATTTGTATGCCTTATTTTCCCCGAATAGTAATTTTGAACTAATAATGTTAAACTTTAAATATCCTAAAAACAAACGCTTTATTCAAAAATCTAACCGTTTTGCCACTCAGATACTAACATTTACCGAGAAAAGTTTCCCTAAAATAACACTTTTGTAAACTATTGGCACAAAAGATGCATTAGCATTGACAAGTATTGTTAACGATTTACATGGATAAATTAAAAAAAAAATAAAACAAAGAAAATAGTCCTAAATTAGTTCTAATTATAAAGTACAATTTTTGCTTTTAAAATTCGATAGCATCGGAACTATTCGTCTAAACTTATATAAAAACAAATTGAATACTAAGTAGCAAAATATTAAACAAATCTCGAGATGTTATGTTTCTTTAAAGTTACGTTATTATATCGGATATATTACGTTATTATATTACTTGGAATTAAAAAAAAAACCAAACCACTTCCTGAAGTAAAAGTTCGAGTTACAAAGACGTTAAATTTTGGAATTAATTTCCTGTTAAAAAAAAAAACAAAAAATATATATATTTAAACACCGCGAAGTATGGAATTTCGTCTTCAAGTAAGTCTTTTCTGTGCTTGCATGGTGCAACCCATACTTGCGTTCCCTTATGACCTCCTTGAGAAAGGCCATGGCGTCGTAGTATTCCCACTTGGACTTAAAGCGCGAAGTGCCCAGCATCTTCTCGTGATTCAGCTCCCGTCGGAATATCTCGCGGAGCGATGTGAAGGTGCGTTGCACCCGCTCCCCATTCACGTTAAACAGCCGCCCCAGCTCATTCCACTTGATGGCCTTCTTCTTGTCTGAGCGCTTGTAGTGGGGCAGGCGGCAGTCCCAGAGGATGGGATTAAGGCGCACTAGCTCGATGAGTCGGCGCTTCTCGATGTTGTGACGAGAGAAGGCCATGGCCGCGTGGCTAACTCTCCTCGAGCCCTTCTTCGGCTGTGCTCTCTTGGCTCTCTTAGGGGCTATTAACCAAACTGCCACTACCAAATTGGTCACTGCGCATGTCCCTCGTGTGTGCGACTGTGTGAGTGTGTGTGTGTGTGTGGTGTGTGCGTAAGTGTTGGCCCACTGCTGCGGGATGCTGATGCTGTTCTGCGAAAGGAGCAAGGAAGTGAAGTGAGAAAATCGTTAATATTAGTTTGGGCCTTGACGGTCGTGTTGGTCGCTGCATACTTTTCGGCGCTGTTGTGTTAGGGGTAATGTTGGTTTTCCGGGGAAAACTCAACCTGAGACCGGTAGCGGGTGCAATGACCTCTGCGGACCAATGGCAGGGGTCGGGATTGTATTTGTTTTAGAAATTACTCTATGTACAAATAAATGCAGGAGCTCAGTTGGGGAAGTGGCATCGACTGAGACAATGAAAACCTGAGGAAAGTGTACATACGTAAATATGTAATTGATTACGAATTTAATAAGAGGAGGGGAAATGGAATCACTGCTGGCCGATCCCCACCCGCCAATTAATTTCATTTCATTTGTATACACATTTACGTGCATATACATATGTATGTACATATGTACCTTTCCTCCACTGAAATTTCGCATAAGTGGCTGTGAGTTAGCTGAACAAGAACTGAATAGTGTAAACATTGGCGTTCGCGGAACGCAACCGAGTAATTCTTACTCGGCATTAAATTATGTTTTTGTTTGTTGGCAGATCGCGCCGGAGATTATGGCCACAACCGGAGGGGAGTTTTGTAAGGGGAAAGAATAGTTCGCCAACTTCTACCAATCCACTGGCTCTCTTTGGCCACCACTGCACCCTGTTCGCTGTTCGGTTTTTGCCAATTTCTTTCGGAATCATTTTGAAACGAGGTTGCTGCAATGCTGCAAGCATCGCGAAATACACTCTCTAAAAATAGACACATTTGCCGGTTTTGTTGTTGCCACGCATTGCTGGTGATACCAACAGTTAGAGATGTGTGCGGCCGCACACACATCATTCAATTTATGTTTAATATTTTATTATTTTGAGAATGCTTGCCTGGTTTCGCTGTTACACTAATTCCGCTGACGCTGACGCCTGGCACGGAACTGAAAACCACATTTGCTCACAGTTTTGTTTACGGCGCTGCTGTGGTTGTTGCTATTGCTATTGCTATTGCTCTTGTTGTTGTTGTTGTTGCCCCGGCTGCTCTTTATTAACAATATGAGCAGCAAAGTCGAGGAATTTATTTCAATTTATTTCAATTAACAACAAACGCTGCTGCTGCTGCTGCTGACGTGCGTCGCAGTTGCTGCCACTTATTGGATAAGCTGTTGCTGCCCTTTGTAGTGTTTGGTGTGTTGTGTGTAGCACGAAGGCCTTGCAACAACTATTTGCTGCCACCGCGAACACTCGGAAATCTCTAAGCGATGTTCGAGACACGGCAAAATTTAACAGAATGCCGCACACACACACACACCCACATTTACACACTCGGCCCCACACATGCAAGTTGGCGATTGCGAGTGTGTGTGTGTGTATACACATTATTTAAGCGGCGAGAGAGCCCAAAAGCGAGAACACAACTCTACAAAATCTAAACTTTCTGTCACAGGCCGAATCTCCTCTCACCGATTCACATTTTGGTACTTTACTTGCCACTTGTCGTTTGGTGCTTGGCTGATTTGGTGCTTTGCTGATTTGGTACTTTGCAACTTTGCCACTTTGGCAGCTTCCTGGCGGAGCGGAGTGCGCCGCTGCTCTCCTCGTTGATTTTCACAACTTGTCCACAAACCAACTGTAAACGAACTTAATTGTCTTGCAAATTGGCGGCGCAGCAGCCGCCGCACGAATAGAGCGCCAGGCGTTCAGAGAGAGCGGCGAGAGCGCGAGGAGAGCCCTGCCTCTGCTCCGGTTCTTCTTTTTCCAGAGAGTCAGATAGAGAGAGAGAGAGCGCTGGGCTCTTACTCTCACGGCTGCTGAGGATGCTTTTGTTGTTTCGCCTACGCTTGGTGTAAACAACCGCAGAATGCGCTGCTGCCAATGCGTAAATATTTTTGCAGTGGATTCGCTTATCGCCGCAGTTTGTGGCAGTGGCCGGGCTGGTTTATCGACGCTCTGCGGCGAGTGAGCGATCCAAAGTGCCTCTGATAATAAGTGGAAACGCAGTGCACTCAGCAAGAACAAACATCTTATCAAAGCCCGTTCCCAACCCGCTTACCACCCGTTAGAGGGTGCCCAAGCCAAGATTGGCAGCATCTGAAACTCTTTCGTTCCTGCTCTCAGCAAGAGCAACAATTGTGCTTGACGGCCACCGGAGAAGCAACAGCTGAGCGAGAGCAGCCCAGAGAGCAGCTGAGCGGATAGGGGCTCCGTGTGGAAAGGGGTGGTGGCCAATTTTTGGTAGTATTAAGGTATATATCACAAGGACTCGTTCGCTCTCGTCCGTTAACAATGGTAGACACACACAGGCGCCAAGCCCAGAGAGCATGTTTTGCATTTATCATTCATCTTGTTGCTTTCCCCGACACTGATGCGGACATTTAACAATGCGAACAAATACACACACACACAGCCAGCGACAGACACACACGCACACACACGCACACTCGGACACACGCACACGGACGCTGGGCAAATATTAAATTTGTCGTTGCCCGTTGCCTGCAATCAACTTTATTACTCTCCGCCGTGGTTGTTGTTCTTGTTTGCTTATTGTTGTCGCGTCTCTCGTTTGGTCATCTGAAAAATAAGCTTTAAAAGCGAACTCGTATTTATCAATCGCCCAGCATGGCACAGCACATAAGGGCGTGAGTTTTCGATTTGACTTATCAATATGCACCCCCGACGCTGATGAATCTGCCAGAGAGTCGAACACGGCCAGCAGCATAAATTCAATCAATTACTGCAATGTAAATCTGTGGCATGCAAATATTTTTGGAGAGACAATACAACGTCGTACAGGCGGCACTGGTCCAAAACATAAGATCTAAGAGGGGACATATGTAATGGCACATGCACTATATGTACTATATGCATGTTTGTATTACACTTAATCATTTCACTTAATTGGTAACTAATAAAATTAAAGGTTCTGCAACCCAAACGAGATTAAATGCATATTTCAGTAATTTAAATGGGATTTTTGAGGCTTCAACATTTGGGAGTGTGAAACTTGACATTTCATTAATGTGTTTAAACTGTTAAATATTTCTGAATGAACTAATGAACATACATACGTATATGAGAATTACACATTAATAAGTTGCTACATATATTTCATTCATAACGAGATTTTAAAATAGAAAAAACACTAACTACAACTTTTCTTTATGCCTTTCCATTTATTTGAAAGAATCTATATACTCGTAAATATGTAAGAGCCAAAGCTCGACTTTCATGCTAATATCAACAAAAGAATTGAAATTAACTTTACTTAAGCCGTTTGTTGCTATGGCAGCTATCTGGTAAATTGATCCGTTTTGACAGATTTCCAAGCTTTATTTTGTTAAAACCGATTCGTAAACAAATATGTCGATAAATATTGACTGAGAGAAATAAGACGAATGATTGACTCTAATATTTAAGCAGAATTTTAATTATGAAACTGAATATGGAAGTGTACATACATATGTTAAATGTACATATGTACTTTAATTAAATCTGCAATTTGTTCTATTTACATAGTTCGATACAATACCTTTGCAGAGGGCTCTATAATTTAAACAGACGATTATATATATATATTCTTGGTCCCTACCATTTCCCAAGCGAGCCTTTCTCAATTGTTTAGTTTAATTAATGCAAATACATTTTATGACAAAATTATAAGAACTATTACAATCATCAAACTAGTTTTTAAAAGTCTGTACTTTTAATTGAGTATGTGAATATAATATGAATATAATAAAAATAATAATTAAATTGGCAAGCAAATATTTTTACAACCCGCTACATTTGAAATAGGATACCTTTTAAGTAAACATAACATTTTTATCAAATATTTGTATAGTTTTATTTGATTGGGATATAAATTGCAACGGCAACGAGTTCCGCTTAGACATTGCAGAAATTCCGCTGGCTCAAATATTTATATAGCCAAATGTGATCTGAAACGATTTGTACGCTTCGCTTGTCTTTGGAATTTGACGGGCATAATTCGCAGGCATGCTAAACTAATTAAGCTGTTTGGCCTCTAATTTCATTTAAAACTCGTGGCAATCGCGTACAGCTTAAAAGTCAAGCAAAAACGTTAATTAATGCAAAAAGGCTCATGCCGTTTATCAATTCATTTGGGAGAATGTCAATCGGGGGCCTCCAGACGCATGCGGATTAGACGGAGCAAGTCGATCGAGATAATATCAAAATGGATTTTTAATGGAAACAGTTGGCACAACGATAGCCATGGTGTCAAAGAGCCGGACGCATAAGGGGAGGAATGGAATGAAATGGAAAAACCAGCGAGAAAATCTCTGGCAAAGCAGATAAGCAACAAATTGAGAGGCTCTGCAGCCGGAATGCGGCCTCCAGCTGTCCCTAAAGTGCCTCCATCTCCGGCTCCGTCTCCGTCTCGGTCTCATCGGCTTATCGGACGGACTTGACTTGAAGCCGCCTTAAATACTTCACCTCAATTTGACTGGCCCGGCTTTGCATTGCTTTGCTCTCAAACGAAAAGTCCGAAATGGCACATTGCAAATGCAAAATGTTAAAAGACCATGCAATGCCCCTCTACCATACTATCCTACCTGGTTCAAGTTGCTGCTGGTCTGCTTCGGACCTGGTCGGGCAAGAGCATAATTTTAAATATTTCATAAGTTCGCCGCTCGAAAAGTTTTTGCTCGGCCAAAAGTTTCTGCATCTGGCTTTTTATGTGTTTGACTTTGACGATTCCTCTGCGCTCTGTTCTGGTCGCTTCAAATAGCCAATCGCCATTAATTGGGCCGGGCCAGCGAAATGGCCGAACGAAATAAATTTCCGGACCTGTCCGGCGCTTAAAAAACTATTTCCTCTTTGGCAGAGGCCTTTTCAGAGGCGTCTTATTGGTATCAATTAGCCATGTTGCAGCCGAAACCTTATGTCAATTGAACTTTTGCCCCGGGGCCTCTATAATTAATAATCCCACTGTTTAGCAATCGAATGTTAACAATTTCCAATGCATTGCGATTTGAATATTGTTTAAAGTTGATCTCGTTGATGCTTTAGCCCGGCCGGTCGGCCGGCCATCTAGCAAAAGTTAAACACTCAATTACGAAACTTTATTCCTAGTGCACAGAAATGTTTTATTTACTCTTTAACCTCAGCAGCTGCCCCGGAACGAGGAGCACTAAGGACTGGGACCGCTACAATATTGTAATTTGGCTGCCAATCCGTAAAGGAAGCCAAAGAAAACAAAGAAAAACAAAAAATGGGAGGGAAAATCAACTTTGTGCAAATAAATGCAAAATAATATTACGAAAAGTTGACCGTAAAAAGATGGCGGAGCAGTCGAGCGAGTGGAGCAGGCGAGAAGTCGTTGCACTCAGAGTGGATGTTCCCACTTCCTCCTACCCTCCTCCGAGCCGCTCCCGATGGTGCGCCTAAAAGAACACACTTCTTTTCTAAATAAAAATTTTTCCTCTTGGCGCGGGCCAAAAGTTTTTTTCCGTTTGCTTATCGCCCATTACTTAGCCATTGATTTCAATTCCTTTTCGCCCATTGGCTCTTGCCCGCCATCCTCTGCAGGAATCCGTTTTGCCCATAAGGATATTATTTAATGTGCATTTCCCACAATATGTTAATTCGGAGTCCGTTCTTTGGGGGTACTAAATTAGAATGTCGTAGGGAAAAAAACGTGTTTTTTTGTGAATAAATTTTATTATTCCATATGCTGGGATAAATGAACGTCTAAGAAATAGGGGACGGAAGAAGTGGGGAGACCAGCCAGGATCGGGGACTATTCCAGTCGGAAGACTTCCCCCTGGCTGGCCGTAGCCCCGAGTGTACTATCAGGATCAATTTGGTTCAATATGCCTAGGTCCGTGTCCAAGGGTCAACAGCTTAGTGGCGGTGGCGGTATCGCAGGCGACGAACGGTCTTGTAGCGGTATCCGTCCTTGGCCAGCTCAGTTCCCTCCTCGGCGCTCTTAACCTCTGCCTCGGCAGCAGGTGCGGCCTCAGCGGGCGGCAGGTACTCTCCATTGGGTGCACTCTCGGCGACAGCCTCCTCAGCAGCGGCGGCGGACTCGCGGCGGTGGCGACGGAGCTTGAGGCGACGCACAGTCTTGTAGCGGTAGCCATCATCACCCAGGACGGTCTTCAGCTCGGGAGCCAGCGCAACATCGACGGGGGGCAGGTACTCGCTGCTGGGCTCAGCGATCTCGGAGACATCACGACGGTGGCGGGCGCGGAACTTAAGCTTGCGCACGGTCTTGTAACGGTAACCGTCATCGGCCACCTTGGTGTCTCCAATAGCGGCAGCGTCCACGGGAGGAAGGTACTCCTGGCTAGGGGCATTGGCCACAGGCGGCAGGTACTCCTGGTTGGGCACCTCGCGGCGGTGGCGGTGCCTCAGCCGACGAACGGTCTTATAGCGGTAACCATCCTCCGAGAGCTGAGCGGCCTCCGACTCACCCACTGGGGGCAGGTATTCGGCGGAGGGTTCCAAAGCGGCGGGATCCGCAGACTGGGCAGCGGCGATGACCACCAGACACAGGGTGATAGCACCAATGAAGAGTTTCTGAACAAAAAATTTGGTTTGTATTATTATTATTTTTCATGAAGAATAATTTAAATGATTTTGGGTGGGTGCACAAATCTTTATTCTGATCTTCTAAGTTCCAACCGAATTTAATCTTTTGAAAATAAAATTTGAATTTCTTCAAGTTTAAACTATGGCTTTATGGAACATTTCTAGGTGATCAGTAACCTTTGATAATATTCGGACTGAAGCCTTTAAACTTACCATTTTGTAGCTAAAGTTCTTGCGGGACTCAAGGTGTTGCTTATCGAAGGTATTGAACCCAATGATACCTTGCTCAGATTTGTCTCGCATATTTATAGTCGGACTGCGATCGGATGAGCTGGCAGAATCCGGTTTTCATTACCAATCTCCGGAGTAGCCGAGAAAAAACTGAAGTACCCGAGAGCAGAGTCAAGTGCGCATCAAAACCAACTGCGGACTCTATTAACCACTCGAGCGATGGTGGCGACGGACAACTCTGACGGTTGCTGGCCAAATTGGTTGGGTCGTGCTCCATTTGTGGCGGTACGCCTTCGAGTTGCTTTCGACCACGCACATGAGCACATTTTATTTTTGGATCTGATTTTTGGATATACTAGTAAAGTGACCAGTTCAATGGCGTGGCAACTATGCATCTAATCTTGCTGAAGGTGTTAACAGATAAAAATTCTCTTTATCGATAAATAACTCCTCTAATTCCTTCAATCCTATTCGAAATATCGACTTTCTGTAGTAAGTATCTCCACAAAGAGCTACAAATATTCTTTGACCTTGAACGTTGCTACATTTTCGACCAATTTGTTTCCTGTTTCCTCAAGGGCTCTTGAGGTTTTTTGGGAATGATCGAGGGCCTATTCAGACACTAGAAGCGTTGCTCAATATTTATGTATGGTGTTACGTCAGAACAAAGGTGGAAGAATACTTCTACCAGTCTTTACCTCCCTTCCCTCTTTAGTATTTTTGGCAGCTTCACAACTATTTATAAAATACCCCTTCAGGGTAGCCAGGCAAAATCCAGTTTCCTAGCCCTTTTGGCCACGAAGCCACCAAGTGTCATGCCATTTCGATCAGCTCTCGACAAACGCAGACAGCGAGCAACTACTATATAAATGATGACAGCGACAATCGGCAATAACAATAATATGCAGCTCGGCCAAAAATTATGCATTAAACTGAATTCAGGCATTTAATTGTTCCTGCCATGGCGCGTTTCCTCCCTGCTCCCTGCTCCCTGCTCCCTGCACTCTGCTCTCCGCAATTATTTGATTGCAGGATAAAGCAAAATTGTTTGCGTTTCGCATGAGGACAATCGGCAGGACACCTTCGCAATATATGTTGTGCATTCAAATGAAATTAAATGAATGCAGCTGCGATGTCTGCTGACCTGTTGTTGTTGTTGTTGTTCCTGTTGATACTGTCATTTGTTGTAACAAGCGATGCTGATGCTGCTGCTGCATATTTTATAAACAGCGAGGAAATGCGGCCGGTGGCGAGGACTGACCAGTTTCCATTTCCCCGTAGCCCTTCTTCATGGCATCCAATTTGAAGTGCACTTTCGGTGGGCATACGGATCGTAAGCACTACTACTTCTGCAAGAGTTACTCTCTTTCGGAAATCCCCTTGGGTTATCCATAAATGGGATTGAAAATATTGCCGCCTGGTCGGGTTGGTTTTCGACGTGTCTGCATCGGCTACAGAGCATTGGGAAACACAAGAACTTGTGTCAGTTGCGGCCATTAAAAATCGTATTATATCTTTAAACGAATCCCAACGGAATCGGATCGATGCACGTATGCATGAGCTCGTGTGTTCTTACCTGCGAAAATCCTTGTGGATGGGTTGGTGCTAGAGATGTAATGAATATGCATTATTAAGCATTCCAATGCTGACACCCATATTCTCGATAACGAATGAGAATATTCAGTTTAACATTTCAAAACTTGATTTTTTTTATTCTAGAAATAATGTTTTTAAACCTTTTTTTCCATTTTTTGTAATTTTGTATAAGTTAATAGTATTTTATGTTATATTAAAGATAATTCAAGATAAAATACAATTAATAAAAATAACTCGTTTCAGTTTTATAATATGTTTTTAAAACCTTTTTCAATTTAAACAAGAAAGGAAGGCTAGCTTCGGTACCCGAAGCTTAGAATACCCTTGCACACCAGTTTACTTGATCGTTTGTATGGCAGCTATAGGATATAGTGATCCGATTTTTGGTTTTTAATTTTCTAAAACGGCATTAATGTCTATGAAAACTGTATTTCCCAAGAATGAATTAATTGTCTTGAAAAACACCAGAGTTATGGTTAATAACCCATTTTGTCCCATCGTTCCTATGGCAGCTATAGGATATAGTGGTCCGATTTTGATAAAACTTTCAAGAAAAGTTAAAATAGTCATTAAAAAGGGTCGGAAATGTCTCCTTCACTGCGTTACAAACTTCTGGTCAAAATTATAATACCCTCTGCAAGGGTATAACAATTTGTACAAATAACATAAAACACTATTATTTAATGTTATTTAAAAGATAATTCAAGAAATACAATTAATAAAAATAGCTCGTTTCTGTTTGATAATATTTGTATATTTTTTGATGAACGGGTGATCAAGAATATATATCCCTTGTTGTATATGGTTGGTGATGTTTTGTTACTGTATTTGTTTTGTTATAACACCCTCAGCAAAGGTATACAAATTGGACATTGTGCATAACTCAATTGTTTATTAAAATAATTAATTAGTTTTGGAAAATTTTTTAATTTTACAAAAGCAAAATTGTACTACTAAATCCAATAGCTGCCAAATAAACGATCAATCCAATGCTAAAGTTATTAATTATCGATCTTTTTTTTATTGTTTTAAGAAAAATATTAAACTAAAAAATTTTCTGTGTGGTTAGTTCGAATTAATAGTTATTTAATTAAAAACCAGTTATTTAAGTGAAGTCTGAGAACAATAAATGGAACTCAAATTTATGGAATTTTAGGCTACAGAGGTTTAAAAACCTTAAGCAAATAATTAAGAAATTATTTTATTTATAGTTTATATTAGTTTTGTTTTGGAAGTACTTAGATATTCGCGAAATATTCAATGTAAAAGTTATGTGCAATATGCGCCGAATGCGAAGGCGAACATTCTTTACCTCCCTACTGTGCACCGTAGCTTTGTTACCGCCGCCTGCCATGATAATGTGTCATTACATTAAGCGCTTTGCAAATAACCCACCTAGCAGGCAGCTCTGCACCTCCCTTGGCCCGGCTTGGACCAACACCGACCAGCCCGACGCTCTCCGGAAACCCCCAATGCCATGCTATGCTCCCTGCTCCCTGCTGCCTGCTGCCTGCTCCCTGCTTCCTGCTCCCTGCTCCAACGGCCTACCGCAACGTTGTCTGGGCTGAAAATTTCATTAACGTTTCTGCTTTGTGGTTGTGTTGTGTTTGCCCTTAAAACTAAGATGCCATTGGGAATTCGCCCGGGTGTGTGTGTGTGTGTGTCTCTTTAGTTTGCTCTTGTGGGGGGCTCGGTGAGCTGCCTTCAAGTGCAGCCGGCAAAGTAGGCAATTAATTTGTTAATTGGCGTGAATATTGTTAGGCAAATTGATGGCAGTCGCCGAGAGTCAGCCGCTGGTGGTTCCGAGAACTGGATATTTCCCTGACCAAATTGAGTTTTCTAGCTGCGCCCTGCGCCCTGCGCCCTGAAACGGACTAATCCGGTCAGCTGAGTGGATTTGATGTTTGCGGAGGGGGGGAACTCTCGAGGTAAGGGATGTTGTCGGTGTGTTGCCCCGTGCCATTTTACAGCCCATATCCAGTTTAACTGTGTCGTTAATTTCCATATTATGAGCAGACTTTGCCATATTTTTATTGTTTGAGTTTTATTTGTTATACATCCTCTGCAGCCACTTTTCGCAGGCATTGTTTATTTGCATGCCACATATCGGAAATATTTTTGTTATTGTCCACGAAGTCATTTTATGTACTTTTGATCTTTTCATTACGGTCATCTAAATATGTAATGTTCTGGCCACGTCCTTCCCTCCATCCCATTTATTGTCAAACCGCTCGTTTTATGTGCGTTCCAGATTCCGCTGGTTGATTTAAACAAAATTCTAAATGCGATTATACGGCCATGTTTGCCGTTCGCATATTTACTGCGCCGCTGCTGCAATAATCAAGAGGTGCGAGCGCGGCAACGGTGCGTATGATGAATTTCGGTAAATAGCTCCATAAGCTAGAATCTGATTTAACCGCATCTCCATATGTATAGTTTTGTTTGCATTAATGTGTTTGCACAGGTATATAACACGAATTTTCGTTTATTTTGTCATCAAGCACCTTCTGTGCGCAAATACTCGTAAATAGGAAAATTGTGTATTTATTTAGTTGCTGCTGTTTTTGTTTTGATGAGCCGCCAAAAAAGCAATAATACAAATTTTAATTGCAATTATATATACTGTCGTCGGCCAGAACCCCCTTAGATATAGTTGGCGTTGGCAGAAGTGATGGTTCAATTATTATTCCTTCAGCGCCCACTCGTGCACGAAAAACTATCCACATGCGAGTAGTCGAGTCCGTAAATATCCTGTCCTTTTTTTTCGCCGATGTCGTTTATCCCAACATCCGGAACGTCATCATTGCAACCGCAGAACAGGGTGGCCGGCCGTGAGCTCGATTTCCACTCGCTTACCACACACTGAAAACGTCCGACGTTCGACGTGCATTTTTTTCGGGCCCGACCGATGTGAAACAATATTTACATATTTACTAGTCTCGGTCGCGTAATGCGCGGATTATTTTCTTAATTTATGTTGAACGGCCTATTATATGCACATGCCCCACTCCCCACTCCACTGTATTCTATAAAAACTATCCCCGAGCTGTGGTCATGAAAAAGTTATTTGCGCTGAAAGTTAATTTGATTTCGTTGACCACATGTAATATTTTGAACTATTTGACTTTGACAAAATGTCGGATTCAAATTGCATTGAACGGGGGGAAGGGCTAAACCAAAATCATTAGCAATTTTATTGTTCCATTCGATAAATTGTAAAATTCACTCAAATATTCTGAAGAGCATATGCAAGTACCTGTCCTATTTTGGATTTTGGTTTCACAAAACCATTGATAATTACAATTTTTATAAACTCCAATGAAATACATAGCTAGCTGGGTTTTTTTTTTTTGCAAATGGCTTCATTAAACAAAAATGTAAATAATTGGCTTCGACACCATTCCTTCTCCGTCGACCAGTTTAGCGATCGGACCGTGAAAAATTCAATATCCGGTCTGCTCCTGGGTGCTGGCCTTGGTTGCACGTTGCTTTCAGCTACACATTACAGGATTAAGCACTTAACAACAATTTTGCGCACGCATTTTAAATTAATTATGCATTATTTATAAATAAATGAAATGCACACGCATCGATGGCCTTACAAATGATGCGTAGTTTTCCCCCGCAGAGCCCCACAGAATGGTCGGACCCGGACCCGGACCCGGACCCCGACCCGGACTTTCCTCAGTGGGTGCAGCTCTCTCTCTTGGGTGCTGGGGATTTTGGTGTCGAAAGCCGCAGGACGAACATGTAGCGCTTAAAATACTTTGCTAATTTTCGCTAATATTTACCAGGTGGACTGATGCAAAGTGGGTTTCCCCCTTCGGCTGTGTGTCCATCGCATCGTCCCCGTACCTGCCGCCCTTGTTTGTATTGCTGCTGGGAACGCTGTCGTTGCTTTTGTTGTTTCTGGTCATTTGGTTTGGCTCGTCTGCCTGTCGGAAATAACAAATATTTAAACGTATTTAATTAAAACTCACAAATAAAACCACAAACGAAAAGTGCGCGCAATGAGCGGCTGAAATGGCCCTCCCTTCGCTCACCGCTCTTACTTCGCTCTAATTCCCGTGCCCATCTCGGGCATTTATTGTTTATTTATTTACCTTGTCACTAGGGCTAAAAATATCAGCGATTTGAATACTTTTAGGCTTAAACTTTATTCGTACTCAATTGCCAAACATGTTGCATAGCATACTCGGAAGCGCGAATCAACGTTGAGTTTAGTAGTTGAAGGGTTTTTAAAACGAGTATCTATTCAGCTCGGGAAAATGTAGTCAATAAACAAATTTGGCATATTAAATGTTGCTACCAAAAGCATAGAAGCAATCATAACTTAGATATGTAATCATAAATTTTTGATATGTTTGTATTTTTGATTAGCAAGAAGCGTTAAATACTCAAAATAGAAAAGTCATTCTGTTATTTATTTATTATAGTTAGACTGATGTTTGTTATGGGTTTTTTTTGGTAATAGTTAGATTATCTTTAAATCGTATTCAATAAATTATATAAATTACTTTATCAACTTGTATAACTAAGTCTTGGCCCTTAAATATTCCCCCCTTTCTTGTCAAAGTAGAACTGCAAACTATATCCTAGCTCTTAAAGGAACCATTTATTGCCAAAGCGGAAAACTTTAGCTCGTCATACATGGCTCAAACGGCAGCGTGTGAAAAATTTCAGTTTTCCACATATGTGCTCAGCAAAGTCACAAAAGTCAAATTTTTCGTTCTTTCTGGGAATATTCCCTTTGCTTTGCTTGACTGCCTTCTCCTCTCCTCTCATATCCGTAAGCATTTGATATCCTTTTAAATGCATAAATTAGTGCTGGCGCAGATTGAAATAGAAGGGCTTAAACAAAAAAGAGAGCAGGCAAAACAATTGTATTTTCTCAGTGGACGCCTTTGTATGCAGGACTCTGAGCCATATATTCATATGTAGTTTTGTGTGTGTGTGCGATGTTTGTGTTATCCAAACAATTTTGTGTGGCTTTTTGGCTATGGGTTGCAAATTCTTTTTTTGACCCGTCCCGTCCCGTACCGGCTATTTACTCTTATATTTTCCCAAGGCTTTGAGATAAGAGCGGGAATGGAAAAGAGAGACATAGGTAAAGGGTAAAGATTTACCTAAGCTAGTTAGCGGACAGAGTGAATCCGGGTCAGTCTGCATTCGTGGTCCAGGACTTGGGATTTCACTGCTGCCCCTGGTCCGAATATGAAGATATATATGCTAAGATGTTTAGACCCTGGAATTGAGTTCCCTCCCCCCTGAAGTTGGATTAGCCCTCTGCTCAAGATGTCGTAGGAATCCCAAGGGTAAGCCCTTAATGCTAACAATTCAATTAATATGTAAAACACTTTATGTTGAACATCATTGCATTTTTTATTAAACAAGAGGGCAAAATTCGTTTCTGCATTTGACAAATAACAATTGTGGGAAGCTTAAGAGCTAGAAAACTTAAATACTAAGTGCGTCTTAGGGGTGGGGCAGGTTGCCTGGGCATCTGCGATGACATAAAATATTAAAATACAAAACTTCCATTTACATAACGACAGCAATTGTGACAGATATACAAATATGCGATCAATATTACTAGATAGTATATTTACAAATATCACAAAATATGGGGCATTGCGGAGGAAAGTGCGGAGTTAGTGTGGAAAATTGGATATAAAATCGTGGGTGGAAGAAGTATTAAATGGTAAAATAGAGTTTGTTCTGAGCTCTCTCCTTAGGCGCACAGAAATAACAGATCAGCACGGGTTCTGGGGAGGATGGGGCGGGGCTGTGCGGATCCATTTAATTTCCATGCGCAATCTATTCATCTCTCTCACATAAAAGTGCTAGCTAAGAGGGCAGAGGAGTCTTGGTTCTATTCAAGGGAATGATGCATCTAATGGATAGTTTCAAGCGGAATGGAGCGGCTTTTGCGGGGTGCGGGGACTATAATACTTTGACTAAGAGGTCCACCTGGGCTTATAGCTTCTCGGAGAACTCGTACGGCGGCGGCAGTTTGCCATTTTCCACCTTGCAGTCCGGCTCGAAGGCGGAATTTTCGTGCTGACCCTGGTTCTGCATCATGTTGGCCGCCAGCTCCGCATGGTTGCGGGTCCGGCTGATCTGGGTGGAGTTGCGCAAGCCGTAGCAGAAGTAAATAACAAAACCGAGCACGATCCACACGAGGAAGCGAATCCAGGTGTTCAGGTCCAGCTGGAACATCAGGTACAGGTTGGCGAAGACACTAAGGCATGGCACGAACGGCACCAGCGGCACCTTGAATGTCAGTTCGATGGTGGAAACTGGCTGCATGCCGATCACGATGCAGATGAAGATCAGCACCGCTCCCACCACGGCCAGGGCAACAATGCCGCCGGTGTCGAAGTCGAAGACCTTCTGCAAGGAACACCAGACCAGGCACACAATGGCGAACACCACAATGCCCACCTTGGTGATGGCCGAGGTCATCGAGTTGGGCTCCCGATAGGAGTTGCCATTGAAGAATTGGCGGATCACATTCGGCGCCTTCACGGACACCACCTTGGTCATCTCCTCGTCCTGATAGCGGAGCACCAGCACACAGATGGCCACAATGGTGTAGGCAAGCAAAGTGCCAATGGACATCATGTCCACCAGCTGGTCGAGGTTAAACAGCAGGGCCATAATAGCTGAAGGAGGAGTTAGAAATATAAATATAGATTGAGTTGATGGGTGACTTCCGGATGCTTACATGCAAAGATGCCAGACACAATGGTGGCGAAGATTGGGGTCTTGGTGTAACTGTTGACCGTTGACAGCTTCTTGAAGAGGATGCCATCGTTGCCCATGGCGTAGAGAATGCGGGGCAGTGGGAACATGGCTCCCAGGAGACTGGTGCAGAGCGCAAACACAGCTCCGATGGTGACGATCCACTTGATCGTGTACCACTCGACGGCGTCGAAGGCGTGCGGAAACGGAGCATCCCTGTCCTGCAGGTAGTAGGGCAGCATCATGGTCAGCACAGTGGACACCCCAAAGTACGAGAGGAAGATAATGATCAGGGATATGACAATCGAGAGCGGAATATTGCGCTTCGGGTTGATGGCCTCCTCGCCCGTGGTGGCGATGCAGTCGAAGCCCACAAAGCCAAAGAAGCATTTTGCTGCTCCTGCCATCACTCCAGCGATTCCGAAGGGCATAAAGCCGCCGGTTCCGAATCCCTCGGGTACCTCACTCTCCGGAATGCGCCAGTTCTCAACGTTGGCTGTAGAGACAAGCGCAAGCTTAGAAGGAATTTCGATCTGTCAGGACCCAGTTACCTACCATTCATGGCACCGGCCACCAAGACAATGCAGATGGTCACCAGGTTGACGGTGGTGAAGATGTTATTCAGGAAACTGGACTCCTTCGCGCCAAAGGCCAGGACACCGGCCAACAGCAGGACCATGCCGAAGGATAGGAAGTCCGGGTAGTCGCCCAGGAAGTCCACATCGATGTGCATCGATTCGTTCAGCGCCTTGGACATGTCGTTGTTAATTAGCGAATCGAAGTAGCCGCTGAGACCGCGGGCCACCGAGGCCGTGCCGATCACATACTCCAGGATGAGATTCCATCCAATGGTGAAGGCCACAAACTCGCCGATGGTCACATAGCTGTACACATAGGCACTTCCCGCCTTGGGCACACGGGCAGCGAATTCCGCATAGCAAATACCCGCAAAGGCAGAAGCTATGGCGGCGATCAAGAAGGATATCGTTACCGCCGGGCCGGCAATATTATAGGCCACCTGTCCGGCCAAGACATAAACGCCCAGGCCCAAAGTGCTGCCCACTCCAAGGGCCGTCAGATCGAAGAGGTTGAGCACGCGTGCCAGCTGGGATTCGCCCTCGTTGACGTCGTCCGTCTTCCGACGGGTAAGCGCCGTCCAGAGATTAACCATGACTGGGGAGAAACAAATTGGGGAAACAAATCGTTTAAATATTGCCGAGGTCAGGAGCATATCTTATCAGGATCTTAAAGTGGATTAGGAAACTTAACACTTCAGAGTGATTTACTCTTAGTTGATATCGGTACTCGTTTCAGGGAAATAATGGAATAATCCATTATGTTTATTAGTAATAACTATCTCTCGTGTATTATTAAACTTCTTAAAAGTATATATATTTATACTTAAGCAATTCCAATATTTCCATCATAAATACATTCCGAACATGAAATATTTTATTTTTTAAAAACTTGCCAATAGCCAATAGTAAATAAATATCTTGGTTCTAGTGAATGATTTTTTTTTTCTTGACTTATTTATTTTTTAAAATGACTTTTTCGAACTTGGAGAAAAAACTCGTTTGTGTGAACTGGACCCACAGAGTGCAATAACATATGCACATATAATTAATGATTGTTGAATACACTTCAGCGACTGTCTTTTGGCCAGAATCGCGTTCTGAGGTGTTGCTCATTTTACAAATACTTGTATTTAAAATTCGCAAGCAAAAAATACTTTTACGTATGATTTTATCTTATTTATTTATCAGTTACTCTCAACTGCAAATTTAAGAACAAGAAAGATGTGCGCGGAGATAATGGAAATTTCAAATAATTGCTAGATCTATAATCAACCAATTTTCTAGAAACTATATAGTTTTCTTATATGGATGTTCAACTATAGTACTGACTACCGGGTGTCCAAAGGCCGGGATACGAATATTCAACTAAAGCGGTATCTTTTGTTTGATAAGAAGCACCTGATTCAGAAGAATAACCCTAATTCCCTATATAAACTGGATTTGGGACTTGTGATTATACAAGAGATTATTTCTTAAAATAACCTTTTGAGTTGGGAAATCGTAAAAACCAAACTAAAAAGCGAGCACGGAAAACGGATTAAAATGTAAATTGTTTTGGGAAAAACAATTAATTTTATATTCACATCACATTTATTTTGGAACAATTTAGCAAGTCAATAACCTTGTTTGATGACTAATATTATTATATATTAGCTCTTTTAAAAAATAAAATTCATTGTGCTATAATTAAATTTGTTGGGAAAATAGTGTTATCCTGATATCTATAATCAATCTACAAAGTACAATCTGATTGTAATCAATCTATAAGTCATTTCAGATTATTCGGCTTTACCCAAACCCATCGAGCGATAAGTACCTTGGGTGCCTTGGAGCACGCGCCTAGATTTTGTATCTTATCGGGATCGATTTGATGTTAGAAATCAAGATTAAACTACATTGAATTGCCGATTGAATGGCGCTCAAGAGCGTTCAAGAGCTCAAGAGCTTTAAGGGGATTCTAAACGATTTGAAGAGTGCAAAGCGAAAGTAATCCTTTGTTCTTTCCCGGGGATCGGTGATTAGCTTTCACTAGTGCAAGTACCCACAAACCCACATACCAGGTGGTGTGGAGTAGTTACAACTGCAAAGCCGATGTCTGTGCTGATATCCGAAAACCTGTTTCTACTGTCTTATCTATCGAACGAATGCTGACACTTGGTCTATGAAACTAAAAGTTTGAGTTGCGTGTTATTAATGTTAAATCATTTGTGCGAAGGTCGACTTTGTGATTTTTTATGGCTCTGTGGTATGGGTCATTGAAGCCATACCAGAACATGCAACATGGTTAAACAAAAACAATAATCATGTATTATGTGTTTAAAAAATGATATATATATATATATGGCTTTATGCGGCTTATTAGGTAATCTGCCTATTTGGTATGGTTTCCAAAAAAACAAACGATTCCTTGATCATGCTTCGAGGGCGTGCTTCTTTTGAACGTTCTCTTTTTTTACAGAGCTCACTTTTAACTGCCTTGCAATTGTAAATTGCACAATTTTATTGGTAATAAAGAATTTTATTTGTGCATTCCAGTTAATCAAGAATAAGCCATTCAGATAGCAGAATTAAAAAATAATATCACAGCAAACTCGTTTAGTTTAGCACAAAAATAAAAGGAAAGGGTCCTTGCGAAAATGTACAATTTGCAATTAAGACTGCCGAGTTTTTGTAGTTTTTACGAAATTTGCGTGTTGTCACATGTCACGTACTTTTCCTCTTTCTTTCTCGCTGGCTCGAATTAAACAGCGCACCGTTTCACTTCAGTCCCACTCGACTTTTTACTAACAACCAAATATAACTGCCGATCAAGTTACCGCGCGCGACGCGCTCCGATGTGCTTCTGATCGTGGGACGCTGGCAGCGGAACGGTTAAAGCTTTGGTTTTCGCTTTTGGCCCGGCCCGCTGCTGGCCCGCTGCCGGCCCGACGCCTCGGCAGATTGTTAACAACTTTTTCCCCCCCTCCAAACGAAACGAAAGCAGCGGCGCTCTGAACATCGTCCTGGGTTTCCGGTTCAATCCGATTTGGATTAGCGCACGAGGGCGCGTTCGTAGCAATCAACCAAAGGCTGGGAGATTCTGTTGAACTCGAACCAGCAAGAACAACTCCTAATTACATAAATACAGCGTCTGATAGCGGGTGTTAGCAGGTGCAATCGTTCTAATCGTTCCTCAGCCGCCTCGCACTGCGTCACTGCGATAAGCGTTTTGCGGCCATTGCTTGTCGCTCGTGCCATTGATTAGCCATGGCCGGGAGGTTCGGGCCATTTCCCATTGTTGAACATACATTTATTTGTGCGTACCCCTCCCCTTACCTCCCCTTCCCTCACCACCCACCACCCCCACGATCTCGATAGCCACTTGAGGCATTCAGACACGTCCGTACCCCGAAAAATGTGCGCTGTGATCGAGCTTTGCCCCCGTCGATCGTTAGCCATGAATGTTCCAGACGCAAGCGAGTTGTAAACAACATACTTGTAAGCCACCTAGAATGCAGGCCAATGTACGCAAGTGCCTGTGGTCACGCTCTGGCCATGGCTAGAGCCTGGCGAGCAACCTTGACCCAGATGGGGCGGTGCAGAGCCGTTTTCAACGTCTCAAATCCAAGAGAGATAGCAAACACTTGGCAGCTGCTCAGCCCGATTCGTGGGCTCAGCTGGAGTTGGCAGCTAGCGGCGAGATAGGCAAACACTCCAATCGAATTAACAAAATGTTTTCACTCTTACGCATTACCCGGTTATTTTCCATACGCAAGCCAAGAGTCGAGAGTCGGCGGTTCTTGAGTCCCGTCCAAATTCATCCGGCTTTGGCCACTGCCCTAGCTCACAGGCCATTATAAATTCCAATCTCCGTCTAGAGCCGCAGCCTCGGGCCAGACCAATGACTTGTCAAAAGGCTTCTTGACTGCACAGCTGGGCCCAGTCACCCCGGCACCCAGGCAGACGCAGACCTGCCCAAACTGGGCTTGCGAAGGGGCGCAGGTGGTGGCGGGGGGGGCTAGTCAAACTTGAAAAACAAATCACGGAGTGTCGCAAACGTCTGGAAATCTCGTTTGTCAGTCCATAGTCCACCATTAGGCCTAGTTTGTTGCACCGAGAACCCCGAGAGCAAATCGGGGAAATAACTCTCGAAGCTACGATTGCGATGTATATGTGCAAAGTGTGCCAATGCAATTTTATGGGGGGAAGGGATGGGAATAAATTAATACCGAATCAGAGTTTCATTAACAGACCACTCCGTACCAATCTCTTTGCATCGTTTTGACGTCAGATGATGTGATTATGTGACGTCACGGCGACGATAAATGGTGCCAGACCAAGATGGCCTAATTGATCGCTAACTCGATTCGATTGCCTGCAAATATTTGAACTATCCATTGACTGGATAAATATTTTCACACCTTCACTAGACATCTCTAGGCTCTGGGTTTAGTATGGCCCGATGATTAATACCGCGCATATATCTTTCTTTACTCCCACTCCAACGGCTGGGCAAACATTGTTGGAATTCCGAATCGATTTATGATTTGCACAATATTTATGTCCAATAATTTATGGCCCCCCAAGTTTTACGACTGCCAACACCCTATCCAAACGCATTCCGCCGCAATAGAAATTTTCCCGCTAACTTATACCCTACGTACTATATAATAAAATGGCCAATTCGAGCTACTCGTCCATTGAGACCTCCATAAACGTTTCCTTTCGCACTTTTCAGTTAGTTTTATTGCCCACAATTAGTCCAAGCAAGGGCTGTAAATATTTGCTCTAAATTTCACTTAATTTTTGCATTTGCACAGGATGCGATCAGCACACGTTTATAGCATTTCCCAGACGAACCATAAAAATTAGTCAAATTTTATAATCCCCTGTGTTCAGGAGCACGCTAACACACACATTATCTCCCACCAGCGGCCAGACGTTGGCAGATTAATCGCTCGAGAATTCTCGAGTTGGCAGAAACGAAAAAAAAAACGACCGGGAGAAGTACTCATGAGTTGGCTTAGTGCAAAGTCGGCCTGTGCTCCGTCGACAGAACGGCCATATAATTTCATTCGCCTAATATCTGATGCAATTAAAGTAGGCCCTCATCCATTTGGCAAGACCCGCGATAAAAGATAACTGCACTCATGGCTCAAGTAAGCAATTCCCTCCCATGTTGCCAGCAACTCGTGAGTTCACTTGATAACGCAGAGGGGTAGAATATAGCCCAAGTTTGCTTCCCATTATCTAAAGCATGCGAAATTACCTCGCCGACGTATGTCTATTTCTGCTGATAATCAGAAAGAACAAATCGAGAGAAATTTGATACTACGAGTATATGAAGAGAAAAAGTACACAGTTCCTTCATTTCGGTATCATTGTTTAGCAATGGTTATAAAGATGTACATCGTGTAACTAATATACCCCAAGACCAATTAAATGCACATTCCATTATGGTAATGGGTACACAGATGTAAATTGTATTACCAGAGTTTCAATAATACTTTTTAATTTATGTACAAAAAAAATATGAAATCTGCCGGGTCTATTATGATTTCCAACTCTAATTACTTAGAGTACCTTTTCCCACAAATATAAATCTTAAGGTTAACCTCTCGGCAGCTATTTATCACTATGAAGTCAGTGAAACCAATTGGAAACAATAAAGCATTATGCCAACTAATGAATGTTTTCTTCATTTCTTGCTAAAAACGTTTCAATTTGGCTGGAGATGAAGTACTCGTACTTGTATTTACAGATTTTATATGGGTAGGTAAATTAAGAATTATTATTAGCCGGGGCAGGTCGGCAGCGGTGGGGCAGTGGGCCTGCCTATAACAATGAATTCTGTTTTAATGCGGCTTGTTGAGTGCTCAGCGTTGCTTGCAAATTGTTTGTGACTTTGAAGCGCCGTATGCAGTGAATTTGTATTTGACGGGGGGAACTCGGATAAGGGATTTTCTTGACTTGGTATGTACAAGCGGAGGCAGTCGCTAGGTTTATCCAGGCGAACTAATTACGGAGATGACAGTCTCAGTCGAATTGTGTAAAGAGAGTCAAAAAGAATATTACCCCTCCGAGTGTACAAACCAACCTTTATCATCTCCTCCTGATTACAATGTCTGTAAGTTTTAAGTGCTGTGGCAGTTTAGAATTTATGGGCCCGATTTCAAAGAATCGAAAAATCGTAGCACATGCTGAGTTCCAAGAAACCCAGTCGAGATTGTCAGATACACTTGTTGATCGAAATCAAGTTCCATGGACGAATCACTCCCAAGTCCTGCCCAGATTATTCTATCAGCTCCGTTAATCAGTATTGGCCAGCAATCCAGTTGCCATGTGGGGCTTTCCTTGTCAGTTATCATCGAGTCATATACGAAGTGTGACTTGCAGTGATATCAGCTAACGCCGTTGGGAAAGTGATCCATAAATCTCCGGCCAGCAATCAATGGGCTAAGACCATGGCCCTTCTCGAACAATTCATAATTTTAAAGTACATTTTATTAGCAACAGCAGTTAGTTCAGTACGAAATATATTTTTAAAATATTCTACTGAATGCTACAAAAAAAAAAGTGAATTTTGTAAGATCTCGAATAATAACAACAAATTAACTCGGTTGATGCTTCTCCGGAAGTTAATGTCATTTGGGAAAGCTAATGAACATTTCAACAGCAAGCCAAAATATAGGACTATGTTTTAATCAAAAATCAACAAAATCAAATCGGTCTATTTACGGCCACTAAACAACAATGAAAATAATTGGCAGATGATTGTTTAACTGTTCGATTAATAATATTTTCGTGTTTTTCGCATTTAGACATTTCAGATTAGATTGACAAAACCGCAAAGTGAAATTCGATTTCATAAGTACACACATAAATACTGACCGAGCTAACTAAAAAAGTGGTTGCTAAAAATATAAGAAAGTCCATAAGTTGAACGAAAGAGAACAATACAATTGACAATAAAAAGTCCGAAAAGGAGGGCGTTGAAAAAACTGCGAAACCGGAATTACCTTGGCTTATGTTAATTTTTGTTGTTTTTTAAGTTCGATATATGAAACAGCTCGGATCGAGATTAACACAAACGACATTCGCGACCAGCACTTTACTCGAAATATATCCCGTAAATCATTCGCGCTCTTATTTTATACCTTAAGCATGAGATCGAATCGGAAGGAGAAATTAGTAATAATTTATTGAACACATATCCGTGAGCCCTCGACGACCTGCACAGCGGTTAGGCGCGAAGCAACACTAACTACGGTTCAGTAAGTGGACTACATAACTACGGTTCAGTAAGTGGAGTACATAAACTTTTTTTAAAAGCGAAAGAAGGGGGAAGGAAATCGGATAAAACCAAAAGCTTATGATCGGCTGATAAAGAAAAACGGTTGCTTACAGTAAATATTCATTGAAATAAACTTTTGAAAAAGAATTCTTATTATTTGCCAGATTATTCAATTGATTTGATCGTTTTTGAATACTATTGGGTATCGAATTACCAAAATAAAAATGGAATATGCGGAAAATGGATTCCAAATTATGATGTACTAACAAAGTGGTATTTTTTTTAACAAAACGATGCCTGCGATCAATCAAACATATATGTACATTCATATGTATCTAAGGAATGAAATCAAGAGGGAACTGTTAAGCTATGCATCTCCGATCTCCCAAACTTTATAAGCCCATAAGCCAAGTTATCTCTGCTGGCTGCACCTTATTGTATTTCCCCATAAATAAGTCATTCTGCAACCGCAACACACAACTTCTAGGGGTTTTGCCGGCGGTGGGAGTTCCCGGGCGCACGGAGCACTCCATGGAAAACAGGTTAGGACAGTCACGTGCCGCCGCATACTGCAATCAAACGAAGCTTGCTTCGGCCAAGGCTAGGTGGAAAATTGCTCAATATTGCAGCCAACTACTGACTTCAGTACGTTCCGAACCGTCGATTTAAATTAACCACATTTCAAATTAGAGAATTAAAATAATACAAAATAACGAAGCACGGACCATTAGATACCCCTTAATCACCAAATACATATTTATTTTCATACTTTGCTTGTATATTTAAATTAATTTTAGTTGTACTTTTTAATAGCTTAACTATATATATAGTGAATCGTCCAAATAATAGATGCTATAAATATAGAAAGGCAAATTTTGTCTATAATAATATTAAACTAATATTCTCTGGGATCTACGTGATAGAATAGACTATTAATGCTAATTTATATGCACGAATAAAATGTACGCCTTTACTCAGCAGGTAACAGGTATAAAAATGAACATATATAGAAAAATATGGAAAAAAAAATAAGTTTTTATTGCTTAATTGCGGTTATAAATAACAAAAAAAAAAACACTTTTTGTTTTCATTAATTAATGTGTGCTAGGGTTAAAGCTGAAATGTATTAGGCAATACAATTTTCATTTCAATTGGCCGGAAGTTATTTGCTGTCTGAATTTGATATTGTTAACCAGAATTTATAACAGGATTCTTGTGGTTGTCATATCAATCCTATCAATAAAACAAACAAAAACTTAAGTACATAAGGAATATTTGTTTGATAATTATAACGTTTATAAATAATTACAATTGCACTTGGGGTGTGAAAGTAAACGTAATTAGGTAGCGACATAAAAACGAATTTTAATTTTACCCTAAACATGCTAACGAATTCCCAGGAATGAACAAGCTGTTCATTTAGCATTATTTAAAATTAAATCAGAAAGATATGGGCTCGATGCCAGCTAAAGGAGCCCATCCCACCTAAATAAACACAATGCTAATGGGACTCACATTGTCTTCCGTTTTGGGGCCTGGCCCATCTGGTTCCTCATGATTTTATTTCACTTTCAAAACTTTCATCTCCTAATTATTCAACACTTCCTTTTCATTACTTCTAATGTCGACTTCAAGATATATTTTAATCAGTGATTGCAACCCACTTATTTAAATATTACGACAATTTCCCCACCAACTTCTAAACAATGCAAATAGCTTAGCCGAAGGCAACCAATCAATGGTCCGTCTGACGGGAAAAGTGTCTGAACGCCTCCATCGGCGAGGAACAAGTAATTATCCACGGAAAACTTTTCAGTATTTAAGTCTGCCTAGTCTGCCTCTGCGCCCCATTCCTCCTCGACTGACTTCCACAGTCGGCTCTGAATTGGGGAACAAACCGCATAACTTATGATTACAACAGAATTTCAATTATATTTCCCTAGGCCGGTTAAATTCAAATTTTAAGATTATCTTTGCCTGAAATTGCCAAAATGGAGTGATAAACTTGAATGTCTGTCTTAATAGACATGATTTCCATCCAATTATTTTGAAATGTTATATTAGGAATGGTATTCCACATTCACATACATTTGTATAATTATCACAAGTGATTTGTCACTTCGAATTTTTTGTTGGGTGCGATGCGGAAATATTTTTACATGTATAATGACGTAATGAATGCAACCTAGAATGATGCTAGTCAGTAATTAACGAGAAAAACGATGCTGTGTGTATGCCGTTTAACTACGATTTGCGTTTTAAATCAGCTGCAATGAACGAATATTTTCCCGACCTGGTTTCCCAAGGTCGTCTTCCATTACCCAAGACATTTGTCACCAAAGCAGTGGATGAGCTTCTGGTTAGAGGTAATAATGATAGAATTATTTATTAACAATTTCTTAGAAAACTCTTATATTTCATATCCGTGAACTGAAAGTTCATTGGTGCGATAGAGTTTAGCTTTATTTGAAAATCTGACTCACTAGGTTTTATAATTTCTACTTTCTTTACATACTAACATGGATATATATTAATAATACAGACATTTAAAAACGAATAAATTAAAACAGTTAAGAAAGGAAAACATAGGGAAACCCAACTGAATATACACCTACAACCGTTTTACATTCCGACTGATCGTTTTGTATAACCACATTGCAATTCCTCATATTCTTTGATGGGTGGTAGACAATCACATTTCGAATGAGCAATCCCGAGACATTATTTATTATTATTAAAATGTTGTAATTGTATGCTGATTTAACTATAAAGGGGCTATTTTTTCTCATAGTTCAAACTGCAGATATAGGGTATAGGGCGTCAATGGAAAATTACAGCCAAATGGTTGTAAAACTAAGAGACTAATTTGCTAGGAAACAAACAAACAAAGACGGCTAAATCGAATTCGCTTTTGATGCTGTCCAAGATTGCTTTTAATTTAAAGCCCGATTGCCAAAATTAACAACTCTTCACCTAAGCGTTTAACATATTGTAAACTGATCAATAGCCGTGGCGGTTCACCTGGGCTCAAACTAGTTAGATACTAGTTTAAAGCAGCATCAATGATCTCCATAAATTATTTATGGATGTCAGAACAGAACTTCTCATCCACTCCACAACACTATGAAAACAAAAAGTGATCACACCAACGCGACTATTATAATTATCGTCCACGAGTACCTGTAGCTGCCGAGAGATTTTGGACTCGAATTAAAAGTCAAACCCGACCGAATGCGGCGAACGCTGATGATGAACTCAAGCGGGCTTTAGACAAAAGGAACCAGCAAACAAGCACTTAACTATGAAACGAGCGGTAATGACTGCCGCTGTATTGCAACGGTCACCTTCACAGTTATTAAACAATCCACCAGATCCAAATTGACACACCTCCCAACACCGGTACAAATCGAACTATATCGGTTTGGGTTTTTAATATTAGTGCTACCTACAGCTTATCAAATATAACCCATTTACATTCCAAATGGGCCCCGCTGATTGGAAGTCCCCGGGAGCACATCTTCCGGGCCGGACTTGCTGCTCTGCTGGTAAACCAGACCGTCCACTCCTGGAATTGTGTTGCAGCCGACACAGGCGTGAAGAGTCTCGTGAATGAAGATGTCGCAGTCTATGCAAAAGAACTGGTTGCAGTAGTCGCACTTGAAGACGTTCTTGTCGGCGACCGGTCCAAGGGTTTTTGCGCACCCATAGCATTCCCTGAAACCGCCGCCATGGTCGGAGGAAGCCTCGGGCATCGACTCGAATGGCAGCTCCTGGAAGTTGGGCACCGGAAACAGGTGGTGGTACGAACGGGCGAGGTGAGGCGCCGAAACGAGGGTGAGCCCGCAGGACTGACACTCCACAGGCAGCTCACAGTACTTGCTATTGCATTGCGGACAATGGTGGCCAGTGGTGCAGAGCTCGCTGGGCTCCTCCAGGTTCTCGATGTGGCACATGCACATTGACAGCGGCGCGTCCTTCCCATCCATCTCGTTCTTGGTGTGGGGGAAGCCCATGCGAATGAGAGAGTTGTGCTGCGTTATAGCTGCCGGCGGTGGATCCACTTGCGACATCAGCTGATCACGGAAGTGGGCGTCGTCCAAAACGGCTCCAAACGTGCCCGCCGTCTGTTGGGTGAGATAACGGGCTACGTGAATTTCTGCCGACAACGAAATGACAGAACAACGAATGCCCTCCTTCTTCAGCTCATCGATGGTGAGATTAATATCCACTGGATCGCAGGTGGTTAGGGATCCCATAATGATAACAATCTCGCGGGAAGCGTGAGAAGGTACCACCTTGAGGGTCTTAAGCGCCAGATCTAACCCATTCTGCAGGGATGGCTCACTGGTTAGAGACACATTTACCAAACTGGAAAGATAAAAAAAAAGAAGGTTCGGGTAGACGGACATGGCTAGATCGACTCCGGATCAAATCGGCTACAGTCCGAATAGGAATCCCGTTCACAGCCCACCTCTCCAGCGCCTTCAAATGCACACGCGATGTTCCAGTCAGTTCGGTCACCTTCTCGGCCCGCTTCGCTTTCAGTGCGATGATGCCTAGCTGGCTAATGGGATTCTGGTCAAAGAACTCCTCGATAAAAAGCTCCAGCAGTTTAATGGTGCAGCGAAGACGCGTGGGCTTCAGGTCCGGAACGTTCATGGACTCGGAGCAGTCCAGCACGATGAAAAGATGCCGCATCATGCCCAAGCGGTTCTGCTTGGTCTTCTGGGCCTGCCGCTGGCGTTTGGCCTTCTGGATGATTTCGGCAATGGCTCCATCCAGCAGGCCGTCCTCGTCGTCCTTGATGGCCTCCCTGAAAATTTGAACGAAATTTAATTCGATGTGTTTCTTACAAAAAAGATCATACTCTTACCATGTCTTCTCGTAACCTGTCTCCCAGCGGTACTCTTTTTGGTCTTCACGTTCGTCATCTGCCATGCTGCTAGGGCCTAAATAGCGTAAAAACCAAAATTGAAAAAATTCCCAAACGAAACGAAACGAACCGGCAAGTAATGCAAGTGTGAACACACCAAATCATGGAAAAATATAATCAATGGGTTGCCAAACTACCTTAAAAAGAATTTATGAATCATATAAATGAGCTGCACAATTTTTAGGCATTGAAAAAAATTATTGTTAGACCATAAAATAATCTATTATCTTTAACAAAATTTAAATAGTTTCAATCCTTAAAAAAGCGGAAAGTTACCACATCGATAGATAATTTCACCACGCCTTTCGATTGGTTTAGGAAGTGCACCGCCACGAGTGCGAACGCAAAACGGCGCTACACTCCATGTGAGGGCATTTCAGACTTTTGTTAACATAAAAATAGTTGAATAAATTTACTAAAAGTTTGTCACATATGCAATAAGCTTATCAAAGAAAAGGAAGAAAGATCGTTTAACTTATTTTCTAAATATTACTAACAGCTGATTATTGTTTATCGACCATACCGATTAGAGTAGCGCATACAAAGATTACTCTAGTCGAGACGGAATCATCACTGGCCCTACTTTCATGCAGCTAACAAATTTTGCTTTTGGCATTCAGAGTTCGCGCGTACAATTGTAAGCAAGAGCAGCGCTGCGCGTGTTGAAAAATTGGGAAAACATTTAAATTAAAACGTTCAAATACAATAAATAGTTTTTATAAAGGAAATTGTTTATGAAAGTGTGTACATAATAAATTCACCCAAAACAAATTTTTTTGTTAATGTATAATTTGTAGAAATTACCCCGAAAAACCCTGTAAAGTTTTAGCGGGCTACCTAAAATGGTTAAAATTGTGGAAAATTTGTAGTGTCCTTTAGTTTGTCCTTACAAGAAATAAACGTAGACCTGGTGTTATAAATTTGTGTTATTTATTTATTTTACCAATTTTTTATTAAACAAATCCAAGAAGTAATTGTATAATTTGATAAATACTACGGTTCCATAAAGCAATATAGATTTGGCAATGTATTCTGCGGAACACCACATAGCTTTATTTTAATTCGCAATAAACCCGGCTCGTTTTGCACTGCAGTTTGCAGTGTTTTTTTTTGCCCCAAAGCGCCGCTGCATTATGCTCATTGCAGATGTGGGAAACCCACCATGCTGGGCACACACCGCTGACAGCTAGCGTTGCCACGGGGTCCCAATTTGAGCAAACACACCACGGCACTGTACTTTTTTCTTCGCCTGTTAGCTGTTTTTAAACACAAGCAATAAACAAATTAAACCGCTCTGATTCAAAATATTTTAATGCGATCCGCAGAGGCCTAGGCGCTGGGGTCGTGTATAATGTTGGCACAGGAGATTGCACCTACGGAAATTGGCAAACACGCAAACATTATTAGAGGTGAGTGGCCCGGAAAATTCAGCGAATGGTGCGAATATTCAAGTTTTCCTTTACGTTCGACAGCTGCCCAAGAAGAACTGGCAAACATGGACGTTCTCGTGTGTGGACGCTGTCTAAGGGCATACAACTTTGTGGAGGAATTCCAGTCTCATAAGGAGGACGCTTGTGCAAAGGAGAACGCAAACCTAAAAGAATCTTTAGATACCAAGCCCACTATCTGGGCATTCACGTTATGGAAGGCCACACAGCTGCACACACGCAAGGATGCCAACTCGGGCAACTCGTGGGCCCTGTACCAACACTGGGTGAAGCTGGAGGACAGTGTCAGGGAGCCGTGGATTGTGGCAGGAAAGACCATACAGTCCTTTGGCAAAATAGCCCACGGGCAACTCCAGGATATGCCAGTGCGCATAACCAAGACCGTGGTCAATCCCAACAATAATAACACCTCCAACAGTAACAACAACATGAGCGTTTCCCCAACCAGAAGTAAGGATATTTTTAAAGATAAATATTAGGATTCAATACATTACAATTACTTCTTTAGAGTCTCCCTCCGGCAAGCTGCCGACAATAGCCAACCAGCTAAAGGATACGGAGAATGAGCGGCCCAAATCCAAGCCTGGAACGCCAACGCCATCAGTGCCCTCTGGCGGAGCAGTCAAGCCGAACAACCGGATAGCCATTCGTATCGATTCCAAGACCGAGCAGAGAACTGAAGAGCCCGTCGAGAAGATTGTGGCCAAGCGCTTCAACCCCCGTCGCAAGACCCACGAGTATTTGGTGAAGTGGGTTGATCGTTCGCATCACGAAAATACTTGGGAGGTAATGGCAAATCTCGAGAGAGTGCCATACTTTCTGCAAATGTTCGAGAAGCAACTTGCTCGGCAGAAGCTGACCAGGGAAAAGGGTCTTGATGCGCTCAAACGCATGCAAGCTCCGGTATCGTCCTCCAAGGCGGATGATGCGGCCTCTCTCAGCCCGGTACCGGCGCAGGCTCAGGTATCGCCTTCTTCACGTCCTTCACGTACTTCCAAAACCAAGGCCATGGACTCGTTCAAACAATGGGTAAATGAGACGGGTGGAGGCGATGGTTCCTCCTCCCCCTCTTCGGCCAACGAAGAGGAATCCGCTACTGAGCAGGATTGGTCATCTTCATTAGGGGCCATCAAACGGAAACTAAACCACACAGACTCCAGTCTGGAGGGGAGCGGAATGAACGACTCGATGGACCTGGAGGATCTCGAGGAGGACCTGCCGTCGCACACTGTTAAGCGTCTAAAAAACGGAGGAAGCTCCGTGCAGCTGAATAAGCCTAGGGTTCAGCCCACGGACAAGCAGCAGACTAAAATCAATGGCAACTCCCTTTCGTCCGGGTCGGAGCAAAAAATGGGCGAAATTATTTACACGGAGGACAGCACCAGCTCTGGCATGTTCCGCAAGCCGGATATGCCCAACACACTGCAACTGGTAAAAATTTGATATGTTATACACACCCTGTTCCTATGGATAGGGTACAAAGTTATTCAAATTATACCCAGGGTATCTTACAAATTTCGGCATGATTAACTTCTTGATTTTGACTTTACATGTCCCGGAAACGGAATTTTATAAATGCCTTCCGCTCAGCTGCATTCCGGCCCCGAAAGGCCTATCTATTACATATATTTATGTAGTCGACGTAAATTTTCATTTCTTATTAAATTAAACTAATTGTAATTGGTAAAATTTAGAAATTTGCATTAGTCTGAAGCCTTTTTTTTCTCTGTAAAATTTGTTGTTTACATTAGGGGATATTACAGTTGGGCAATCTCTTCCCTTCCTTGTTTTAAGCATCGATACTTTACCAATAATCTTCGTACCCGTTTCAGAAAAAGGAGAAGACGGAGTGTCCGGTTCGCTATCTGACGCGTTCTGAGCTGGGGAGCAACTCGAGAGGTGTTTTCCGGATAGAGAACTCCGAGACACCAGCCCCTGTACTTAATACCGCCGCTTCTCAGTCCCAGAAGATCAGTTCTGCGCCCATCGGCGGAGGTATAGCTAAACGTCTGCCCGTAGCAAGGCCAGCTCATTCTGGCGCCAACTCACCCATCACTGTGGGCCAGCGTCAGCAGGTTCTGCGCACGCCCGGGCAAGGACAAGCCTCGACAACTACGCTTCAGCGGCGACCTGTGGTGGGGGGCAACCCGCAAGTTCGCCAGACCCAACAGCAGGTTCCGCCCAGGGCTCATCCTGGTGGACGGATGCTTAGAGCAGGAACAGGAACGCCCCAGCATCGGCAGCCAGGAACAACACCGCTGGGCGCTAAGGCTGTAACTCCAGAACAAAAGATTCTGCAGCTCTCCAAATCGGGCGATTTGAAGGTTACGCGGAAAGTGGTAACTCGAGAGGAGTTGATAGCCCAGCGAACTGCCCAAGCCCGCCAGCAGCGACAGGCGCAGGTGCAGGCGCAACAATCACAAGTTCAGGCGCAAAAGGCGCTGCCAGCCCGGCAGCGGATAGCGCCTAAAGCAACCATTCAGCCAACGCCACTGCAGATGGAGTTGGAAGAGGAAGTGCAACAACATCAGGCACAACTCTGCCCGATTACCGGAAAATTAATTGGCCAAGAGGAGACGCAGCTGCAGATGGAGCAGGAGCAGCAACAAGAGCAGCAACGCGAGCAGCTGGAGGCCGCTGCGCAGGCTCTGCTGGGCGGTGACCAGCAGGTGCTTACCAATGAGGATGGTTCAGCACTGCTGGTGCGTGGCGAAGATGGCACCGTGTACCAGGTGGCCGGCAAGAATGCGGAAGGACAAACCATACTGGTGACTCAAGGCCCGGATGGGGAGCAACAGTTTGCGTACGTAGCCGCTGCTGAGGGTGAAGACCAGGATGTCCTTTCCCTGGACCATGCAGTGGCCGAAGCAGTCCAGGCCGGTGTTCAAGTGGAGGCCGAGGGTGGCGCTGCTGCAACGGCAGATGGCGAGCAAATTCTGGTATCCATGACCGAGGAAGAGCTGGCCCAGCACCAGGCAGCGGTTCTTCAGCAGGAGGCTTCTGCAACAGGCACCGGTACTCCGACCACCGCCCAAATCCACATTACCACCTCCGATAGTGATGGCACGGAGGCCCAGATACCGGCCGAGGTGGTCCAAGCGGATTTGCCTTCACCGGGTAAGTTTAGTTTGGCTTGACGTGCGAACATAATCATTAATATTCTTTTGTATTTTTTAGGAGGTACTCGTCGCGTGGTTTTGCTGCTACAGGATGGCACCTTTATGATGACTGAGATGCACGAAGAACAATTCAAGACGCTCAACATCCAGACGTAGAAATTTGTTAATAGTCTCCACATATAGTTGTAGGCGTAGTCCGTAAGCCGATTATATAGAAATGCGTTGTTGGGTAATTCCCACCTCCAATCCCATTTAGCCTAAGTTATTCCCAGAATCATGATTTTCATAAGACCCTGCCAGATAGCCAATGGAGATTAAAAAGCTGATCTTTAGCCAAAAGCGAAATTATGTCGGAAGCTAGGCTGAGTGGCAGCAGATAAAGAAAAAATAAATTTACCGAATTCACAAGTTATAACTGCATTTAATCGCGGGGAAATTATAAATACTAAACAGTGTGTTGCAGTTTCTGCAATATTGCTAATGATCATTTTTGTTTACAATGACTTTCTCTTTCTTTCTTTCTCTTGACTTTCTCTTGACTTTCTCTTGACTTTCTCTTAGAATTTATCATATAAGGCACACTACTAATGTATGTCGGTAATTCTTCGTTGAAACTATTGCAGATTTCTAAAGAAAGGCAGTTCTTGCATTTCCAGAATGAACCATTAAGGAACGACGAACGAACATAGCTATAGCTAACTTTACTCTAGGTATAAATTGTAAATTATTTAAGTACTTTTAATCTAGAAGTCTAAATGATATCAGCATGTTTTTTCATTTACATTGTAACAGAACGCAGATAGTTTCAAATCGGCATTTGGCCAACACCAAGGAAAATTGGAAAAAGCATTCATCGTTTATAGTTTGCGAACTTCGTACAGAGAGCGCGGATATCGAAAATTAAACTAGCGGTGCAGCTTAGATGTAATATGATAATAAAAACTGAACTTTTAATGAATGACTCAATAAACCAACGATTTCACTAAAAATTAATTATAAATCTTTTTGAAATTTAGCGATGAAGAAACCCACTGTGTCCAAGCCTTTGGAACCGTTATCTTCGCTTGGCCCAAAGCGTTGCAACATTTGTGTTTGAGATACATCCAGCTGAGGCATTGGCAGTCCGGGACTACCCCAGCGAGGTGACGCCTCAACCAGGTGAATCTCCGGGAACTTCTTCAGCGCCCATGCCACGATGCTCTCGCATTCGGCCTCGGTGACAGTGCAGGTGCTGTACACAAGGATCCCTCCGGGCCGCAAAAGCTGGACCGCCTGTACAAAGAGCCGGCGCTGGACATTAGGGTAGGACTGCAGTACTTTGGCCTGTTTAATGGTGCAGCACAATTGGGGACGGTTACCCAGACCGCTGCAGGGAGCGTCCAGCAACACCCGGTCGAAGCTGGCACACGGAAACGGCGGACCGGCGGAAGGAGAGTCCGTCGGGCACACTGCCTTAGTGGAGTCAAATACATGAGCCTGAATGCTCTTGTAGTTGCCTAACCTGGACCGCATGCCAAGCACACGACTCTTCGAGCTGTCCAAAGCCACCACGCAACCTCGGTCGCCCATAAGCTCAGCTATGTGGGTGGTTTTGTTGCCGGGAGCTGCACACATATCCAAGACACGTTCCCCCGGCTGTGGGTCCAGGACTCGAACGCACACAATGGAGGGCAAGTTCTGCAGCAGGGCGTCCGCACTGCTCAAATCTCCCAGAGCGGGCACTCCGCTGATGTTGGACTGCATCTCGACGGCCACACCGCTGGCGGGCTCTTCGTTGTTGTTGAAGAGTTGATAGCGCTGCATCAGAACTCTTCCTTGGCCTAGGAAGACCTTATCCGAGCACTCATACCGCGATGCCATTCCGCGCTTGCATTTTCCAGCCAGGTCCGAGAAGACGTTGACAAGTTCCTGAGGCTGAGTGCTGGACTCCATGGCGAGAACTCCTGGGGCGTATATGTGAGCACCACGTAAGAGAGCTGCCCCGCAGACGGTGTCCACGATTACCTCTTTAAGTGTAAGGTCAGGGGAGGACTCCACGAACTGTGGATCAAGAGCGGCTATGCAAAGCACTTCCGGCAGGCTGTCTAGGCCATAGACCTTCGGAGCTCTCTGACCGTATCGTGCGGTGAGTTTGTCCACCAGCTTCTCCCTGTATTCGGCCACTGTGGTGCGAAGCCGGTTCACCCTGTAGGTGGTGATGCAGGGCGTCAGGCACAGCCATTCCAGCAGCTGAGCAAGAGCCGCAGACTGATCAAGATACGAAAGTCAACTGATTAACTGATTCAATTTAAATGTCAGTGTTGCCGAAATATTCAACAGCTATGGCACAAGGTAGGTGAAGTTTCTTCCTTACATTCACTTTCAGGATCTCCGCTTCCAGCAAGGGATTGCTTAAAAACGGCGTTTTTGGATAAAGCATCTGCAAAGCTTTATTTTCTAAAATGTACTGTTATCGATTACGCTAAGAATTGGAATATGTTCGATAATTAATTTCCTGGGAATGTCAACTTTTCAAGAATGTCGTACAAAGTCTTTGAATTTACCTAAAATTATAATATATTTAATATAACAAATTACGCTGCAAAATGTGAAACAGGTTTAACAGTTAGCACAATTACAAGCATTTGGGTATTTCAATCAATATTTTTATCTCCCATTTTAAAATAATGTACCATGGAAGGAAAGGCCTGTTTGTATTTGTTCATAGGAAAACATTGTGATATATAATTTAATTCTGACAACCCTACTAATTGTAGAAAGATGGCAGCTCTTGCATAGTCGGTGGAGAGGAGACGTGGCAGCATTTTATATTATACTCACCAGGGCAAAGTGAACTATAGTTATCCCCCTCTAGCCCACGGCCCCACAAGCGGTGCGCTGCGTCCATCTCTATCGGCAACGTTTGGTTTGGTGAGTTTGCAGTTTTTTCAACGGCAAGTGTATTCTCGGTCAAGTTATATTTGCTCTGTGATTTTTGACATTTCCAAGCAGGAATTTTTAAAATTTCCGCTCAAATTCGTGTGCATTTGACTCTATTAGTTGGTGCGTAAGTGTTTGCAATCGAAATCAGGGGTTTTGTACGAGAAAAAAGTACCATTGTATTCCTCGATCGAGGAGGCTATTCCGCTGCAATGTGGATGGTATTGGTGTGTTCGTATTGGTGTGCGACTCACTCACGCAGATGTGGGGAGTAGTGATGGCATTAGTATTGGAAGTCGCCCAAAATTTATCGTAGGCCCTTGTTCATTACATTAACAATCAAAAAGCAATTTTTAGCCTTTGTTAAAGTAGCAAGAACCTAATAGAGTAATGGAGTTACATAATTGTGTTAGATTTTTCGACTTTGCCCTAGTAAAGCGGGGAATTCTGTTAATCGATTATCGGATAAACCAGTTATCGATACGTTCTCATCATTATCTTTCTCTTCGCGATTCGGTGTGTGGTGTGTTTGGTAGCAGAGAAAATTCAATCAAAGAAAAACCCACAAAATAAGCTCGATTAATCGGTAAATGAATGTGAAATGTGCTTTTAAAGAAAACTCATCTTCACCGAAAAGTTTGTGTTGCTCTCCTAACTAAGTTTGTCTACGTATTTCGATAAAACAAGGCCCTGCCGTCGACGCATTTAACAAGCAAGAAAAAAAAGCATACGTCACTCACACAGACGCAGGGAAACCACGTATAAAGTTCAAAGTTGTCCCAAGCCTTCCAATCTGATTTAAGAATCGGATAAAACGCGTAATGTTTGTCCACGAACTCCGCTCTTATGAGTTACTCATCGTCCCCGTGTGACGTCGTCAATTAGGAATAAGAAATGAAATGAATTAGTGGCAGAGTCGGATAGCCGACTCAGCGGTTCAGCGCAATAGGCAACCCTGGGCAGCCGCATGAGTGTGTGTGTGTGCAGGGTGTTCGTGAGCTGTCTCCACCTCCCCTCTCCCTATCCGCTTGGCTAATAAAAGTTGCTACGTGTAGTTTTCGGCAGCTTCTCCGCCAACTACTGGCATCCCGCTGCAATTAATTTGGTCAGCCCGGAGTACATTCAGGCTGGAGCAAAAGCTCTACAAGATGCCAAGTTTGATAAATTAATTTGCGCACTATGTTTCGTTGCTTTGTCCTCTGCTAGAGAGGAGGGGCGGAGCCTCTGGTGGGGTGTGGAGCGCGAAAGGGCAGGGTCGGCGTCTGCGGATCCTTGATTAACACTTTGATTGCATATTGCCGGAATCCAATATGGTGCGATTGCACCGTTCAAAACCATGCGATGACTCACCGCAAGATTAGAAATTCTCCCCTCAACCACACTCGCTAAGTTGGCAATTGCAAAATTTATACCTGGCCACCACTGTCTTTATCATTTACGCATTTCCAGCCCGCACGTTTCTTGAATGGGCATGCCAGGGAATGGGTGGGAGAGGCATGCTACGCAGCGCCGTCATCGCTCTATACTGAAAATCGATATCTTATCAGCCGTTAGCTAGGAACACATTGAAACTTAACTAAATATTTTTCATGCTGCTTTCCTGCCATGTTATTTATATACGGGTATATTAGTTACATAAAAAAAACTTTATTAGATGAATCGTGTTTGGCACACACAAAAAAAAATCACAACAGAAAAGCGTCGGTTTGATTTCAATATAAGAAGTGAAATTTCGTTAGCGTTTCGCTTAGTCTCTTCCGGTTTTTATTATGAGTCAGTTAAAGCGACTGTAAACACGTCAGACTGATCGGGCGAATCAAAAGCCGCTAGCTCCACGCAACCCCAAACAACAGCCATAACATCGCACAATCTTTGCTATTACAGTCATTCAAGCCAGTTCCAATTGCCTGGTTTAAGGGTCTGGTCGCAAGTAGAACAGCTGTCAGTAGGCAAAGAATGACGGATTTCATCAATGATTTGTATTGGTTTATTTTCAGATTGTCCCAGTCTAAGCACACAAATCCGTAGTTTGCTTATTTCAAACGGGCATTCGCAACTCGGATTTGAACTTGTTATAATTCCAGCCAGCAAGCAGCTAGCAGGCAAAGCAGAAATCCAACTTCATTTTAATCCTCTCGAGTAACCGAAAGACAAGAAACTTCAGCCATGGGAAATGTATTCGCCAACCTATTCAAAGGCCTATTCGGCAAAAAGGAAATGAGAATATTGATGGTCGGTTTGGATGCCGCTGGTAAAACTACAATTCTGTACAAACTCAAATTAGGCGAAATTGTTACAACGATACCTACCATTGGTAAGTTTACATATTCCTTTCCTCTCTTCACCTATCTCACCGATGAATTTCCTTCCAGGTTTCAATGTGGAGACTGTAGAATACAAGAACATTAGCTTTACAGTGTGGGATGTGGGCGGTCAAGATAAAATTCGTCCCCTATGGAGGCACTATTTCCAGAATACACAAGTACGTTTAACTCTCAACATTAATATCGAAATTTATCCTAGATGATGTTAACGACTTATAATGATCCAATTGTGATTATTCAAAGTTTATTTTGTTTCAAGACGGGACTGATTCCTCATCGAAGATTTCGATCAGCAATCGAAAACATGACAATTTTAGTAACCTTTCTTTTGTTTCTTTTTGTAGGGTCTTATCTTTGTCGTCGACAGCAATGATCGAGAGCGTATTGGGGAGGCGAGAGAGGAGTTGATGCGCATGCTGGCGGAGGACGAGCTGAGGGATGCAGTCTTACTAATATTCGCCAACAAACAGGTAAGCATCGAATCCGTTAACGGAAGTAGTTTATCAAAAATGTTGGCGCTGATAAGGTCATAGCAGAGATTGCTTTATCAGCATCGGCACTTGAGTTAATTGCCCAGCTTCTATTATTATTCAACACCTCTAATACTTTTACTCGCCCTTTTTCAGGATCTGCCAAATGCAATGAATGCGGCCGAAATTACTGACAAGCTCGGCTTGCACTCACTCAGAAACCGCAACTGGTACATCCAGGCGACGTGTGCAACCAGCGGCGACGGGCTCTACGAAGGACTCGACTGGCTGTCCAACCAGCTGAAGAACGCTAATCGCTAATCAAACACAACACTACACCTACAGCACAGCAACCACAATAATATGAATACAACTAACTATGATTTCAAGCAAGCAGAAGCAGCAACCAGCAACAATAAAAGCAAAAGCGACAGAAGAAACATCATGTGGAAACACCCGGAATCTGTGGAAATCGTCATCAGCAAAAATTACTACCACAACAGCAGCAGCAGCACCATCAACAACAACAAGAGCACGAGATCTTCGCTTAAAATAAAGGGATCGGATTGTCCTTTTTGTATTCCCAAAACAAGGAACTTACAATGTTTAATGAATTGCAAGAACAGAACTTTTCAAGCAGCATATAAAAACAATATAATTTAATTCAATTTCATATACATTATTATTGGATGTTTAATGGCAAAACAAGAGAAAATCCCCAACCAATCGCAAGAAAAAAAGATAACTAAAGTATATGGTATAAAAATGTCTTATCTAAGTTATTTTTGTCCTCTCCCTTCCCCTCATCAATATATATTTCTTTTTAATTTTATAAATATAAAAGTAATATTAATGAGAAAAACAAAACTGTAATTGTAATTGCTCTTTAAAAATACAAAAACAAAAAAAAAGATTTTAATTTTTAACACTTTTGTTTCGTTGTCACAAACAAACTTGTGAAAAAGGTAATTCGCAACCTACAATGCAATAAAGTTTTGCCCGTAATCGGCTTATCGGTTCTATCGATAACAGATTGCCATTCACCCCGTTTTCCAATCGAAATTGTTGAACACTATATGCCGCATTCAGACGTTTTGCCACACTGATCTAGGAGCAATTGGTTTTAATACCTGAAAATTTAATTTAATTTTTGAAGAATATCAAATAAAAGCGATCCGCACCATGTCTGCAAAGCAAAATTCGAAGAAGTACAAGTGGGCGCTGGACTTCAACGTAAGGTAACTATCAATGCTCAAACCATTAAATAAATAGTGGGCCTGCTTTTCACACCCCAATCTCTTTTCTTCAAGCAAAAATGCTGATATGCCCTCACCGCTGGGATATAATCCCACTGCTCTGGTAAACCAGAGCGAGGCTGCTGGTCGCGACCAGCGTTTGGTGATCAAAAAATCGTGGGACCTCGCCCTGGGCCCGCTAAAGAACGTGAGTGTCCCCACGTCATCGAGGAATGTTCCTTAACCTTTGGATTCCTTGCAGATACCCATGAACCTATTCATCATGTACATGTCCGGGAACTCAATTTCCATTTTCCCTATCATGATGGTGGGCATGATGCTGATTCGGCCCATCAAGGCCATGTTCACAACCCAGGTGACCTCAAAGATGGCCGAGGGCGCTCAGGGAACAGGCCAGCGCATAGTCTACTTTCTTGGAAACCTGGCTAACGTGGCCTTAGCTCTGTACAAGTGCCACAGCATGGGCCTGCTGCCCACACACGCATCCGACTGGCTAGCCTTCGTCCAGCCGCAAACCCGCTTAGAATACTATGGCGGAGGAGTGTCTTTTGTTTAGTTTTTAGTCATGGGCGGCCTAATTGTTTATTAATTCTTTATTTGATCAACGATAATTTGTTTTAAAATTAAAAAGAACGCATTTATTGCTCCTCTTAATCATCCAGTATCTTCTTGGCCTCCTTTTTGATGTCGTGAACAATTTGTTCGGCGGCCGACCTGTGAAAAATGTTAGACGCATTAAATACGGGTTTATGATAATTTTCCAAAATATATTTCAATTATATAAAGTTTAGCGGCCTTTTTAACGTGACAGCAAATATAGTTTCCTTTGTTTTTGTACATTAATAATAACAAATGCGGGTAGTGCAATTATAGAAATTTTGGAACACGTTTTTTATTTTTGTTCCGGTTATATACATACATATGTAATATGCATTTAAGTTTCAAATTGTGACTACAAACTTTTCAATTTTCTTCCAGTATTATCATTTTTTGTATTACCTTGAAAACAGGAGATTGTTGACGGGAATAGCCAAAAATTCTAGTGGAGCTAATTGCGTTTCCCTTACAGAGTATTGCGTTATTTTTATCTCTAGCATTCACTAAATGTTTAATTTTTGACAAGCTAGGACAGCCGTTTGCTAAAAAATTTTTCGTTGATTGGGTATTTACTCATATTAAAGTATTATATTTATTAGTGAAATGTTTATTACTTTTCACTTATTTTGGGGGTGGCATATTTATATGTACAATATATAATCCTCATGAACTTTGAAAAAGTGGGCGGGTAAGCTGGATAAGTTAAGTGGGTAAAGGTAAGCTGCTTCCTATAACTGAATTTCGTTATAATGGACCGATTTAAAAAACAATACTGTCTATAACCAGATTAACCGGAATTCGGAAAAGTCCATTTGAGTGCCCATGTAATAAAATTTACAATTTGGTGGAGGGCTTACATATAATTTAATCATTTAAAGTCGCTCAAAAGATTTCTTGCATCTATGTAAATAACCACACAACTATTACTTTTTCTTGCTATCGTCCATGAGTTCCTTCACTTTATCGTTCATTTTTTGGATCAGCTTCTGCGGATCGTCTACACGGGGCACCTTTGAATAAACAACAGGTTAGAAAGAAATTCAAGGGAACGATGTTTGATGCTCACTTCATAGTTCTGCGACAAATACAGCCCCGTGTAAACTCCTGCTCCAAAGGTCAACTGAAATATAAAGGACAACTATTAGTTATGATGGTGATGGGGAAAAATAAGCTGGTTAAGCCAAGAAGCTGTGGTGTGTCTGCTTCTGGCTAACCGTGGAGAAGAACAGGGTTCGTTTTAAGTTCCGAAAACGTTTTTTTGGGCAGCAAAGCGGGGGCTCTTTAGTTTCCAACGGACAGCAGGTTTTGGAGCGGCTCTGAGTGTAAGTGCCAGTGCCAGGGCCAATCTTGAGCTTCACCACTCGCGCCCCAATACCCAGAAAATTCATTTTGGCTTGCAGTTAAAAAACGTTTAAAATTTGGGATGTTTGTGGGAAGTGAGGATGTCAAAATGCTCAGTTTTGTTTTGCTGGAGTCAGGCTGTCGATGTGTATTCCAAGGATAAGCTGATTTTGTTGGACATATTTGTTTGGGACTGAGATTTATATAACCTTGACTTCTACGTCACCCGGCTGGTTTACCGAACACCGTCATCGCCGCAAAAAAACAATCCAAACAATAGCGTTGGATATTATTAAAAATACACTCATATGGTAAGCACAGATTTTTTCAATATTCCGGAGCTGTATCTTCCGGGGCTTGAAACTGAACTTCCTTCGGCAGAACTTGTTGAGGGACTTACCAAAAATTTCAGCATCGTCCAACAATTAAAAGAGCCTTTGTCGCCCGAACTCGCCAGCGTAAGACTTTAACTTAAATGTGAAAATGTTCAAGAAATACAACGACAAGCGCGACCGCGAGAGAGCGTCGGATGCTTGCGATTTGTGTGCGTGCGAGGGGGAGGGCACGAGTCTGACAACAGCTGACTCGCACACTTGGCTTCTCTTGGCGTTTCTCTTTCGTTCGTATTAGATAATCACAGTTAACACTGATAACTGATAAGACTTTGGCAGGCAACTGGAAAGCACTGGAAGATTGGAAATTGCACTCAGTACTGGGCTTGCTTGCAAATGAAGCAGATTCTGTCGCGGAGTCAAACGATTTTTGTGGACAAATGCGAGCGGCACAAATTGTACATTCGAGGGCAATAGAAAGCGAACACAAGGCAGCCAAAAATAAAACCTGTTTGTGGTTGCCAGCGTGGGACAAGGTATTCGGCGGCAAAACTAAATCAATTTTAGATATTTAAATTCCTTTGCCAAATCTTTTCTTGCCGCCAGCCTGTGAATCCTGCTAGTGCAGCCCTGTGGTATATAAACGTTTTGCCACACTGGATGAAATACGATTTTATTTTACAATTAAAGCTACATGTACGGGTACACAGTTAACAACGATTCGATTGCACTCAATCCAAACTAAAACTTAAGACTAAGGCCTGTATCCGCTCCCAACTAGGCCAGAACCGCCGGGCGCGTCTTCAGGTAGACAAAGGCTATCAGGAAGACGGCCAAGACGCCCATGGCGGGCAGCACCACAGTGCGGATTTTGGCCTGGATTTCCACATTGTCCAGTTTGCGCTCCTTCTTCTGCTTGCGAGTCTCCTTGACCTTTCCCTTTAGCTGTCGCATATCCTGCAATAGTTCGTCTGTTATTTCGGATATATATATGGCAGGTTCCATGCTCTCTATTTACCTGTTCGGGTTTGCACCTGAGGTCAAATTAGATCGCCGGTCTGATGACGTGTAGTTTCGACGCTTGCGTATGCGTATGCTTGTATAGAGGGTCTGGTTCTTTCCGACCTCCCAACATCAACAAGTAGTTTCTGGGCGGCCGAGAAAGTCCAGGGTTGCCGAGCAGTGCGAGAGAGCCGTGATAGTGTTGCCCATTTCGAGTTCACTATGGCGCGTGATTTAAGCTTAATGCCGAAACTAAAAGCTAATTTCGAGCGATATTTACTCTTATAAAAAAGATTTTACGTACGTGTTTTAGAAAAAAACAAAAATAGTAAAACCAAAATTTCGGGTTAGACTAGGAATGATATTAGTAGAAAAGTTAATTTAAATTAAATTTATAACCAACATTGATTTTAAGAACATTATTTACCGCATTTTAATAAAAATAAATAACGATAGCATGTGAATATAATTAATCTAAAGGTCCTTTTTGAAGTCGTCAATGGTATTAATAAGAATAAACTTAAGCATATCAGCACATCAGCAATGTTTTAATTTGCGCAATTGCATCTTATAACTTTTCAAATTATTAGAAACGAAGTAATTTAATGAATCTAGAGTTTAAATTTGTGTACATGAGATATTTGTGTGTATTTATTTTAAGTGGAATTATATTATTATGTAATGGAAATAGAAATACATTATTACATTACGTTTATTCAATAAACTTTCCGAATCTTTATCTGAATTTAAGTATTATAAAAAGGATAAGTCAAAAAGTATTAATAACATGTGTATTCTAAATATGAACTTTTACACGCACTATATATTGCGTAGTTACTAAGTTATTTACATTTTTTCATTGGATTTGGATTGGCATTTGGGAAATAGAAGTGTAATGAAAAACAAGGAAGGACGACTAGCTTCAAGGTCTGTAGCTTAGAATACCCGTGTAGACCTGTTTGTATGGTAGCTATAGTATATAGTGGACTTTTTGGATTTTCATTTTCCAAATTGACTTTTATGTCTACGGAAACTATATATTGTCAAAGAATGAATTAATTGTTAATTGATAAAGACCAGAGATATGACCCATTTTCTCCAACGATCCTAAGACAGCTATAGGATTACGATTTTGATAAGAATTTCAGGATAGGTTAACATAGTCATTAAAAAGTCAATCAATTATCCTATACAAATAGCGCTTTTACGATATTTCTTTCCAATTGTTCCTATCGCAGCTATGTGATGTAATGTTCCGATTTCCTTGCGACTTTTATACTAGTTGAAAGACTGAAAGACTAGTTTTTGTAGAAACAGACAGACAGACAGACGAGCTTAGCTAGATCGACTCGGTTGGTGATACTGATCCAGAATACATTTACTTTATGGGGTCGTAGATGTCTCCTTCACTGCGTTGCAAACTTCTGGTCAAAAACTATAATACCCTCTGCAAGGGTATACAACTATATATATCGTATTGCAATCCCTTACCAATCTATTAGTACTTAGTTTTGAAACATGTTTCTTTTAAATTTTATCTCATATAAAAACTAAATTTTTTAGGAATATTTCAAATATTTCTGAGTCATTTACTACCTTTGAATATATGGAATTTTAATTAACAAAATGTTCGTATTTTGGTTTAATAATTTTGATATGCTAATTTAAAGCTTTAAATTAAAACCTACACCATTTGCTTTTAATATAATAATTTAATAATTTTGAAATGCTAGTTTAAAGCTTTAAATTAAAACCTACACCATTTGCTTTTAATATAAGAGACCTAATTTCCCTTTAATTAGCCTGCCGCCCTGTTAAGCTTCGAAGTGACTCCAAAGGGGCAGCGGCCAAGGGTGATGACAACAGATATGCCTCCAACTGTTGCACCTTCACCTCTAAATGCGATTTCAAAAATGTTTGAGTAGTTCCAATGCTCTTATGGGTCTCTGCTGCGGGCAGTCACTGCTCAGGCTTCGGCCGTGATTCCATTCTGGATGCCTGCTGGACAATTGATGAAGCAGTACAAATGCAGAGTGCTGTGCTGTGCTGGCCGGTCCGGGACAGGGCAGGATGGGACGGAACGGGACGGGAACCGTGGCCAATCAGTCGGGACGTACTGCCAAGTTTGTGCATTGGTAATGAATGCGATGCACATTTTGGCATCTAATTTCATCCATTACCATAAACGGCAACCGGATCAGTTTGGACACGGATTATTGGCAACTATTTAGTGGGCCCCAAAATGGCCCAGAGCTGTCTCGACAGATTCGGGCAGCTCGCCGATCGCTCGCGCTGTCTGAGATGCATGTTTCTGGCCCGGCCCAAACCGAGTCTCCTGGAACACGATTCTGTACTTGTTCGTTAACTGGTTAACTATGTTGTCGTTGATTGGTCGGGTCTAGGCCTAGAGTCCATCTCTTCGCTAAACTCCTTGTTTTGATTGCCGAGTCGTAAAATGATGGATTACCGAGTTGGGATTTATTTCTTGTTACGGTCATAATAGATTATCTTTGCTCACTCATTGTCAGAGCTGCTGCGCTTCGAAGCACGAAGCTAGCATACCCACCTACCCCTCTCCACCTCCCCCCCATCCACTCCCCAACATTGCGACAGCTCGTTAGGCTTTGGCTTTCTGCTTAGCTTAGCCAGAACCAGAAGGAGCTGGAGCTGGAGGTTTGGCATGTTGAAGGAGCATGCCTAATCACATGGCCTCCCGATCGAAAGATACGTACGGGTAAGCAGGTTCGCAATTAAACCATGCATTTCATGGGGCAGTAATAATAAACTTTTATTTCGCAAATGCTTAGCATCTGTCTCCTTAATCTCTAGCCAAAGTAGCCGGCATAGTACTGGGGCGGGGCCACATACTGTGGTCCCGCAATGATTTTGGCATACGTCGCCGGCTGGACAAAGCCCACGGCTCCCGCCGGATAGTACGCAATGGTGGGGGTAACCGGGACCGCTGGAACTGGAGCAGGAGCTGCAGCTGGAACTGGAGCTGGAACCGGGGGTGCCTTGGGTCTGGGCACTTCCACCTCTTCGGCGTCATCGAAGTCCTCTTGGGCCTCGCTGTTGGCCACAAGACGAGCAGGCTTCGGCAGGCTGAACTGCCTTGCTGGCTTTAAGCCGGCAGCCGGGTAGACTGCCTGCCGTTGCTGTTGCAATCGAATGCTATGGGTTGCCACGCCCACATCCACACGCACCAGGAGCAGCAGAAAGAGACCGCCGAGCAGAGAGACAACCGTTGACCTGAGTGCCATTGTGATGACTGTACGGCGCTGGGGCAGTGGGTCCGGAATTTATTGAGTCTACTTAAGATGTACGATCCCCAACTCACCATTGACATTGACCCCAAAAAGCAAAGACACCGCCGAGTGCTCGAATCGATCACCTGAGCTGTGCAAACATCGCCATAATCAATATTCAGCCAATGTTCTAATGCTCTTCGGGTTATATACCCTTGCAGAGGGTATTATAATTATGAGCAGAAGTTTGCGATGCGGTTTGAATCTCCATCTATAAGTTAAAGATATTCTGGAGAACCTGTATACAATCTATAATTGGCTTCGGCTGAATTTAGAACACTACCCAACATATTTTCCATCGGATCGATTGGGAAAAGTAACTTACAATGTATAGAAATTCGCTTTGCAAGGGTATTTAAAGCTTCGATGGTTAGGAAATCAAATGATTTTGGGCATTTTCCAGTGGGCAGTGGATTATGCATATAGTGTCGGTTGCAGTTTAATCACGTTCAATCTTGACACCGAAAATGAAGCCATTTGGCGGGGCGTGATGTGCTCGAAAATTGGATCTGGCAATCGGAGCGACCCCCCACCTTTGGGAAAATTGTTTTAGATCGCTCGAGTTGGCCTTTGAGGCGTTTTGCCATCAATTCAGATCGCCGGTCGCTAATCAATACAAAGCGCCTTTATTCTGCCATATGCCTGGCGGACACTCCCCTGGAATCGCGTCGCATAAATTCGCCATAAGTTAGACTGACTGTCCTCCTTGGAGCGTCGATGACAAATGCTCCATAAATCCAGGCGCAATGGCAACTACTGGATGCCCGAGTTGTCTAGCCCAATATTAACAGCAATTTCAATAAAAATGCAACACATAATTGATGTAATTCATTTATTAAATTACATTTGCCACTTTTTGCTGCCGCCAGCAGCAGTGGGGCTGCCTGCCGGTTTTCCTAACCCCCCTCCTATCGAGTTTCCTTCTCCTCCAGCTGGGACCGGCTCAATTGGAGGATTCCACAAAACGGACAGTGTGTTTGTGGCCCAGAGAAACTGTGGACGCCGAGCGTTTGCGTTTGCGTTTGGGTAGAGAAATAGATGTAGGTTCATTAGCATGAGCCCGATATCTGCAAATGGAAATCGACTGCCCGAATGGGGGGCAACTGTACTGTTTTGTTCGATTAACGTTCTCCCATTGTTAATTGACGAAACTTGGCCCGTGCAACGTTCCAGCCAATCTGTGTTGTGAGATTGCCTAGCCTGTGCGTCATCCCGGCCAGGAGAGCTGAAATTATGTGCATCTATCCAGCCAGCCAGTCAGCCAGTCAGCCATCCATCCATCTAACCAGCTATCCGAGTTTACATATTTGCACAAATCGAGGCTGCCGCCCATGTCTTCGCCTCTTCTCGGAACTCCAGCGGAGTTCCATTTCCAAGCCAAGAACTGGGCGTCATATTTCAAAGGCAATCGGAGACCACGCCACCGTCCACGCATGCGTCGTTTCTCAGTTCTAGTTTTGGTTTAAGCTCATCCGCATCCGCATCCCATCCCCATCTCTCCCGAAGCTCTGAATTGATGCGCTTGCTGTCCCACAATTAATATTTGCCAAGCCACGGGTAGACACGGTAGTTGGTAGTTGGTAGCTGGTAGCCAGACCACAAATTTCTCTAATGCCCGCCCTGTTTGCAGGCGGTGTTTCGTGATTTATTTTCGCTTTAAATGTCTTTTATTTTATGATTTATACAGCCACCAGACTCGAAGATCTCCTTGGGTGGAGGCTGAGAAGACGGAGGAGGGCAGGAGGGGAGTAGCCTGGTGTGATGCCCTACACTGATTGCACCGAAGGTGATCATCCTATGCTTGATGGACTTCAATTGTGCTGCATGTCACGTTCCTGCCCGATGACGATCAGCCGTCCAGATTGGACTGTGAGCTTGGAGCTGTGGCAGAAATAGACAAAGGCGGCGTTAACGACAATTGCGCGCTAATTATCGGCTCAGGCAACGCGCCGGGATGCCGACTACTGGCTACTGGTGACTCTCAAAGGCATTCCTGGCGGGCGTGAATTGAATTCCCCGCATCATGGCGATGGCACCAGTGACGGTGATGTGATGTTGATGCCGATGCCCAAGCTGATGCCCAAGCCGATGATGCTGCTGCTCCTGCTGCTGCTGCTGCTGATGGTGATGGTGATGGTGATGAATGACTTTCAATGCTGCTCACGGATGGCCGGCCGCCTGATGTCTGGCAACTGGTAACTACTTCATTTAGAGTTGGCTTCGCAGTGGTGTTGGTCAGGTCGCAATTTGATTTATGGCGCTGCAAATTTAAGTTGCACACACTTCTGCTGGCCGTGAGTTGCAGGTATGTGGAATGCGGTCTGCTGATTAGCCGAACAATGCGTTGGTACTTGAGTTAGGTGCCGGTTAGGGCATTATTGTTCTGTCATGCTCACTAACGCCGAGGACCAACACGGAAGTGTTGGGCCCGGTATAATTGCACTTGCAGAGGCCATCGTCATGTTAGATGCTGCACCCATAAAAACCCATTCAACCCATCCAGCAACAAGTCTCAGTCTCTTGATAGAAAAAGCGGGATCTGGCACTCCGCTGAATATATTCCATATACGAGTATATAGAACGTGCATAAATGATTTTGTGTAAAGTGTCAGTTATCGCCACTGACAACTGTCAGGGAGATAAGACCACACACAAGTCCCAGTCCCAGTTCTGATCTCGATCTGAAATAGAAGACGAACTCAACTCCAGCAACAAGCTTCAGACACGCATCTTTTCAATTAACTCGCATGCGATGGGGAGTTGCTGGAACTCAAAGGTGCATACCATAATTGTAAAATTGCCTTGCCAATGGCCAGAAGAATTTTGTTCTACATAGTTGGATTAATAGCGGGTCTGATCGGCACGCCATCAGTAGTGCAGCAAAGGAGCTGATTCAATGCGGATCAGTTGATGTGCATTAATAATTCCGGACGGGATGGGGAGCCGGGATGATGGATGATGGGAGGTGAGATGCGGCGGGGAGCCGGGCCAAGCTAATTAGCCACTTGCCTGGAGGCCAATAGAGCGTGGACTGGGTTGCCTGACACGTGTCCTCAGCCGGCGTCGTGTTAACTCAAGTGTTGCCATAGTCCCCGTGCTTGCCACTTGAGACCTGTGGCATGACTTATGAGGCCATTGTCATCGCCTGGCTCCCGTTCTCTCTCCATTGAGAGCATCTCCGTTGAGGGCATCGCACATTGCAAAGCTTTTCCTGCCGCATAATTCAAAATAAAAATAATCCAATTACATAATAGAAGGCTTTATTATGCACTCTCACACACATATACATACACAAACATTGTTTAAAAAATATATTTTAAATAAACCAAAATATTTGCGAATTTTCGTAGGTCCTACGTTGATTTTTTCCTGCAATTTCTGCTGTCCCACTCGGCTTTCCGCTTTCCACACAAAAATTTCTCCTCCTTGTTGGTTTTCACCGAAACGGATTGGCAAGTTCATGACACCACGTGGGTAAAACAGCAACATTTGGCGACAACCAGCTACAATATCCAGTTTGGGCTCTTGTTGTTACTAAGGCAACTGGCAACAGGTTGTACTTGTTGTTTTTGTTGTTGTTGCTGTTGTTGTTGTTGTTTCTGGCGCAGATATCAAATTTGAAGTTAGTTCAGCCAACTGGCGACCAAAACGAATCGAAATTAAATAAAATAAGAAAGGAGGACTTGCTTTTGGGCCAGGAATCGATGCTTAAAATATGCGTGCAGACAAATTAAATTTTGCAATCTTAGAACTGTATTTAAGGTATATCTCTGTATTGTGTAAAATTAGTATCTATTAATAATTAAATAATAAGAAGAGAAATTTCTCACTAGTTTTATATTGCTTTCTCTAAGGCAAAAAAAAACATAGCAAAGCTTTAATAGATAATCTCAACAATATAATATAATACTATTTCGATACTTCTAAATCTATCTAATTATTGCGTAGTCGTGACCAATTATTTAATGTTAATTTTGTACAAATCTTTTCCAGATCGTGAAGATACAAAGAAAAACAAAAAACATTTATAAACATATATTAACTATTTGATTAAAGCAGGTGAGGTACAAAAGATTAACATGAGTAACATTCTGGATTTTTGGGTATTCGCTTGTCCAATTGCAATTATGCACAGTGTAGTGAACTTCAATGGACAAGAATACTTAGAAAAACTAGACGAACATGAGAACAATCCCTTCGCCTGTCCAGGGCCCTTATCTCAATATTGGACGGGTCCGTTTATTGACCACCGCCGTCTGCATCCCTAACCTTTCCCTTCAACCAGAGAGATAATCCAATACATTCGAATATGAGAGGTCCGTATTTCGCGCTGGTTTTGGTGTTAAATGCTTAAGAGATTCTAGCTAAAAGTATCTTTATGAAAATGGTAACATTTAACAATTGCAATATTGTATATAAGAAATTGGGTAGAGCAGAAAAGATATATTTCGTAAATCGCTTTCCGAGTCGCTGGCCTTTTTTTCCATAAACAATTTGATCGATTTCTGAAATAAGCTTTTTATATTATTTAATTTTCAAGACCTTTAAAATTCAAAATGCAATGCTAAAAGTGCGTTCCTTTCTGGTGTGTGGAATAGGGATATGCTTCTGGAGTCATTTTATCAAAAACCTGCCACGTAAGCAATGAAAAGAGAAAAGTCTGCCGTATTCATCAGAGCATAGCAGGAGAAGGGCGGGGTGGGCAGATGGAGGCGTTCATCATGCATGCGCCAAGTGTAAGAAACATTGGAATGGAGAAAACGCTGCGAATTTAATGGACTGTAATTACCGCCTTACAGTTGCACTTCAAGCCCGCGATGAAGACGATCTGAGCAGGGGGTTCTGACCTGTTGTTTTCTAAAGGCAACAAGAAAGAACGCTGTAGTCGAATATGGGATACCCAGTTCGTAATTTACTTGGCATTTTCAAACACTAAATATATTATAACCCTTGCATAGGTTATATTTGTTAAATATATTGTTGTTGTTAAGTAAAAAGAAAGCTTTTCTACCCTCTAAAGCAGTACAGCCATACAAAGTATTTTTATTTGAAGCTTCGATTTTTAATGTAAGCTTTTAAATCTTATGAACTGCTAGCTAAAAGATTTATTTTTCGAAATATTTGTAGTAATTGGAAGCTGGTATTTTTTACCAAATTCTTAAGTCTAAAAGGAAAGGTTTTTGAATTCGCTAGCGATATTTTACGGCCTTCCATCTATATAAAATTAATAATCATTATGGATATTATAGATACGTTGGGCCTTGCCATCTTTTCGAATGAGCAAATCTTTGTTAGTAAAGATATTTGTAAAGACATAAATATAAGTAAGTTAGCAGCCCCGTTTTTATTGCTAGACTTTTTTATGGGCATACTAATCGATTCATAAAATTCGCAATATATATTTTTAAATTGTAAACTTTTAAAATTTTATTTGCACTAAAAATTTTACGTAAATTATATACCCCTGGACTTGTTGAGTACCGGGTATAATTATGGCTTAAATTATCTTTAGCTAAATTTACGACGTGTTTACGATGCCTCAAATTATTGGTTGCACTAATACGATGCAGCAACGCGAACTTATTTTCCGCTTGCTGTGCTCCCGGGCAGTAATCACGATCTTAAGCACGACCACCTCCAGTAACAGGGATTTTGGCGACACTATAGCCAGGTGACAACTGTCAGAGGTCCTGTTTCGATTCTAGAATCTAAGCAACAGACTAGTTAAAATTTGCAGTGATTTCTCCTCTTTACATCCGAACGTAAATAATTTGTAAATTTTTGGTGAAATGGATTTACAGCGCGAAGTGGCTACCGACGATGCATCCACGAAAATGGAGACGGGCGAACCATGGCCTGAGGTCGGGCCAACTGATAGCGAGCTCACCCTGAAGCGGAGTTGTAGCCAGGAGACGTTAACGCCATCCAGGGATGAGTTGGCGGCTCCCTCCAAGCTCAGCTCGGACGCTATTCACCTGGGTGTGTTGGTAGAGGTTGGTAGGATGTCCGGCGGATATCTGTAAGATAATAACAATTCCATTCCGCAGAAGGGCCTCATCGAATATGATTTGCTGGATAGACCTTCAAATGAAGACGATGCCGGGGATTATCCGAGGCCCGTGACCATGTTTTCGGATTCCGCTGGCATTGGAGAAATAGTCAAGGAAATGCGAGACGAATTTATGGTCAGGCTGAGCGCTAAAGCCAAAAGCCTCAAAGGAATTCTCATAAAGGTAAGGACGGATATAGAATCGGAATATATTGTTATGAGAAGATATTTATCTGCAGAAAGGCATGATGGAGGAGCAAGTGGTCGGTGCTCTTACTCAGGAGCCTGATCCCGAAATTGAGGTCAATGCTGAGGATAAGGCTGAGGATAAGGCAGAGGAAGAGCCCAAAGTATCTAAAGAGTCAAACGATGAAGCCACTGCTGAGGTAGAACCATCCGTTGAAGAAGCCACTAATCAGGAGGATGAGATAGCCCAAGTGATTAGTGAGATCACCGAATTCACGAGCGTTATCGACAAGGACCCAGAGAGTGTTGACTGGTCTGACTTCCGTGCCAATTTGCTGAAAATCCACAAGTACTATGTAAGCTCCGCTGATCCGGAATGCATAGCTAATGATGGTCACAATGAGATCCATGATGCGGACAACAGTGGATCCATAACCGAACTCAGCACCTGTGCCAGGCACCTCCGAAGCAGCATCCGTGGTCTCGAATGCAAAATGCTCACACTGGACCACAGCTTCGATGTATTTTGCGACAAGTTCGGTCGCACCGTCATGGCAAAGGATCGAGTGGAGCGAGAGATGATGGGGCTCGCAATGATGCGGGAAAGGATCAGTCGCAGGCTCGAGCAGATGGAATTTGAGTTTCGCAGTTCTAAGGAAAAACTGTTCAGACGCGGCGGAAGGTTGATCTCCGAGACTACCAACCAAGAGACCCAAACTGTGTTTCCTTAAATTACAGGATAATGAAGCATGAATAGAGATCCTTCAGTAATGTATTGTTATTTGATCGTTCCACTGCAATACACAAAGCTCTGCTTCATAAATACCACTAAAATTTGGTCTCGTTTCTATTCTAATGCAGAGGATGTTCTTGGATGCAAAGTTCAACATGAATAAATGCGTCTTCCTTTTATATCCTTGAACAGAGTTTGTAAAGCGGTAAAGGAGTCTCTGACCCTATAAAGTTAATATGTAGCCATGCGCTTCAGTCTCTTTTTTCTTGTGTTTTACGTTATGTAAATTGGAACGGAATCACAATTCTAAATCATATAGCTGCGACACAGATTAGAGAATTTGAGAGAAACTAGCCTGCTAAAGTATTCCAAAGGTTGGAGGTTTCTGTCCGGCTGGTACATTAAATCAAAGGAATATCCCATTCAGTTACTTAATTCAAATATCCTTTACAACAAATTCTAACAACGCAATTCTTCAAATTTGTTAACATTGTGAGGGATTTTAGAACACTTGAAGGTCGACCATAAAAGCTCCACTTATTTTAAAGTATCCCCATTTTTTATCAAACTATCAAAAAGCGAATTTTAATATTGATTAAAAAATAGCAATTGTTTTTCTAGCCCTCCCTTCGGTGTAACGGGTATCGTTCTTTTTTTGTTAATATAATTCAGTTCTCCTAATGCTCATTGGTAGTAGGCTTTGGATTGATTGCCAACATTAGTTCTATGTTCGGCGTACAGCACAACCCGTTACGGAAGTGACGAAAGTTTCACCTTCACCCACTTAATGGTTCAACCGTGATCCTGTGTACCGCCCCGAGTTTTTGTCGTCCATCATGTGGCGAATGCGCAGCCACAACTTTGTCCGGGACATCATTGTCCCGGAGGATCACCAGTCACATACGTGCTGCTTTGACTCGCGATGCAAAGCGGTGGCGCCGCCAAAGCTTTATATCTTTTCGGAGGAGAGCGAGTTGCTGTCGTTGAAGGAACAGCGAGAAGTGTACCTGGGCACCGACCACTACCGGCGGCATTTCAAGGCAGCTCAAGCATGTAGGACCGCTTCCGGCTCGCAGCGTGTCAATAACCTGGCTCGCCCCACACCCCTGCCTGCCGATCTGGAGAAGGTGACTTTCTCACAATCTGGAGGACTGCTAGCAGCAAGGCGCTCGCTGATGGAACTACAATGTGCAGGTCACGGACCTATTGTGGTCCTTTTGGAGAGGGCTGCATCCGAGAGCGACCTAGTTCGACAGGAAGGTGAGGAATCGACAGATGCTGGGCTGCTGAAGAGGCGCCTTTTGAGAGGTGTGCTCCTTCCTCCGCTTCGACGATTGGAGGCGGAAGCTACTCGATGCGATCGCTGCTAATGGAGATCAACCAGTAAGAGCGGTGGGATTATTATCACGAACCATGAGTTGAAATGTTGTCTCTACAATTTTTGGGGAAATTTAATTAGATTTGCTGTACGTCGGGCAATAAAGACAACATAGAAACGAATACTATTTAAAGTAATTATTTAAAGAATACTAAGATTGTCGTATATTTTAAACAATTTGTTGCCATCTTAAAAAAATTATTACAAACTTTGGCATTGCTCAAGAATAAGCAGGGGGAATGTCGTAAGGGTTTTCCCAATTTACTTTGCCTAGAATCTTTTTTGTTTATGCATATTCATATATGCTCAATGTTGACGTAATATTTGAAAGTTTGGACAGAAACATTTGATTACGATTAACAATGGGAATATGGTAAATTATTTTTTGAAAGATTGATATTGAGATTTTGCGGTTTTTCGTAACCAACACACAGCAAACCTCTCAAGCAAACATTTTCTGTCTTACTATTTTAACAAAGAACTAGGTAAATATTCCCGCCTTCCAACTCTATTAACCAGGACTAAATTAAAGCTAAACAATTTATTTATTAAATTTAACCCATTTCTGACAAAGAGGAGTGCCAGCGCATGAACGAGAGATTTCTTTACACCTCGCGAGACGATCTGGCCAAGCAACCAACTGACTCAGAAAACCAGTTTCATTCCAAAATCAAAACAAACGATTTTGTTGATTTTTTTGGCTCCTTGTCCGCGCAACGCTTAAAATAAAACAACGAAAAAAATATGATAAATAAAAGTAAACCTGCCCACTACGCCAAAATGCAAAACATTACACGGAAACTGTGAATCAGGCAGAGAAGCAAATACAAAATAAACATCAACATCAACAAGCGAATCAAAAAAGAAGCACCCGAACGGCAGCGGCAGCGGCAGCGGGTGATCCCAACAAAACATTAAAACCTGGAGCCGAAATAAAGCAAAACTGCATTCCAAAAACTCAGTCAAATGCAAAAAAGCCAGCAAGCCAGCTCTGCACCCAGCACCCAGCGCCCAGCACGAGACAACTCAAAACTTCTAAAAAAGGCAACAAAACGACGCGGTCGTATAAACATGGGCCGAAGGAGGGGGTGGAGTGGGAATGAAAGGGGGGGAAAAACAACCAAAAAGAAATCCGGTTTCGTTTTCAACCAGAACAAGGGATGGGGAACGTCCCTTTATTGTGCAGTTTTATTTATTGCTTTTATTTTTTTTTGCGCTTTTGTTTTTTTTTTTGCTCGCTGTGCCGGCCTGCGGATAGATGCAGAAATTAACTGGCAAGTTGTGGGCAGAGGAGCGGTCGCCGGGAGTTGAAGTTGGCCAAAACTCTCTGCCCGGATGGATTGCCTGAGAGACGAACTTGAAATTTAGATTTCGAGAGCAGACGCCAAGCGATGCAGGCGTCGCAGCTGCAGTCGCTGTCGCAGTCGGCGCCGCAGCCGCTGGGTGCATCGCGTGCCGGCAGCAGAGAGCCGACCAGAGAAGAGGCCAGCGAATTTGGAGCTCATTCCTTGGGGACTGTCCACCCATGGTTGAGTGTTGGTGTTGGTGTTGGTGAGAGCGGCGTTGCTCACGCACATCGTTGCAGTTTTTATTGCCGTTGCGGAAAGTGAAGGGTTGAGCACAGTTGTGTGAGTAGTTGTGTGGCTCCCGCTCTTTCTCTCTTTTTCGGCTCACTCTCCCACATTCTGTGTGGATGCAAGTATGGAGAGTTTTATTGATTTTTATTGTACATATTTATGTAAGTATGTGTATACATATATAAACGGGCAACATCCCACTACGCTAAATGATGAATAAAATGGATAGAAAAGTGGGATGGGGGGTGGGGTGGGGTAATGGGGGATTCTCACATCTATCAAAAGGATTGACAACTGGAGCATTTTATCGACTCAGGAAAGCTACCCCAAAAGATGTACTATGTCCACCTCCATCGTACAAATTGATCCCAATTGGCAAGCGATAAAACTCAGGCATCGGTCTGAAACGGGCCAAAAATCAATCCCAATGGCATTCAATTGACTAACTGTACACTTTCAAAAATAGTATTTTTAGATTATTGATGATTTATATGAAAGTAGTGCCAATATATTTATGTAGACTCGGAGCCGTCGGAGACCCTCCAAATTTGCTTAAAGATGGATCAGGGTGACTAGATAAATTGATGTAGCAATTTTTTCTGTATTCCTAATTTATTTGTTGTATTCAAATTTTTAGAACAAATTTACAAAAGGTCCGGAACTCAAATCACAGCCGATGCCAATGTGGATTTTAATAAATGATTTTTAAAAATAATTTATAATTTGGTTTTAAAATTTTAAATTATGTGAGCCGTGTCCTGTTCTAGTACAAGGTATTTAAAAGTTGGAAAGCTTGACTTTAACATTTAACTACTACTATTTTAATAAGTTTTGAATTTAAACTGTAATTATTTAATCAGATAAATATATAAATATTAAAAAAAAAAATCAAATCATAAGATCCCTGTTAATCCGGGAATTTTTATTAAATTCTCAAATCACGATTTGTCAATGTGGAATTGAAAACATCAAATAACACTCGTCATATCCTAGCTATCCTTTAGAAACTTGACTTCACGGATTCCAATTGATAGGGAAAATATGTCACTTTTGTATATATTTTTATTTTATTACTAGTTTTATTGCAGAATTGACGTTGCCGACAGGTAAAAGCAGGAACTCCCAACAATCTTAACAGTCTCCAAGGTGCCGGCAGTCGAAGTTCGAGGTCATTGCATCATACAAATACACCCGTGCTTGGTACATCATAGAGAGCAGCTTTCTTCTCTCCATTTCCGGTTCAACATCTAAAAAAGAGCTCCGAACAACAAAATGAAAAAAAGGATTGACTAAAAAAGTGAAATCCGTAAAAACGCGAGAAAA
>JAJJHY010008789.1:2187190-2218070 GCA_021224005.1 Drosophila setifemur | reverse complement strand
AGGGAAAGGAAAAGCTCCTGGCAAATGACATAGAAAAAAGGCATACAGCGTCTATTAATAGACAGCTTTGAAAATGAATGCCAACAACAAAAAGATTCATGATCTCATTCGAGGATTTCATGAGTACTATACAACCGCAGCTAGCTGAGAGGAACAATGGGAGAAAAAGTAAGGAGCTAGGCTAAGCATTTGCAGAAAAATTGTGAATCAAATTTGATCTGATCTAAGCATAACTTAGTCTCTGATATCTAGATTTTATGTACATATATACATAATTTATAGAGCCGGTAACGCTTTTTCCTTTTGAATGTGTACGCGTATTAATGTTCTATAATTTATTATAGCATTTCATTATCTTTGCCTCCATAGAATAACTTTCATAATTTAAGAGATATTATTTTCTTTATTAGAAGTTGTCTTTTAATACTACTTTAACACTATTATCATAAAATAGTGCCCGATTTTCTATATACATTTTTTGATTTGTTTGGAAAATGCATCTAGTGAGGGCAAGAAAAATCTAATTATTACAGCAAGCGATATTGTATTCTATAGTTTTCCTAGGACTGATCGGGCCTGAAAACTAATTTCTTATATTTAAAGAAGAAGTAATTCAGTAAATTTAAAGAACGGCTTTTAATATGAATTTAATTTAACATAGGCAGGGCTACAGCAGCTATCGAAATGCTTGGGCCAAAAATATCGATACTACAATTCAACGGCTATATGCAAGTCATTAGTAACCCTGTTTTTAATATTGACGGATTTTAGATAAAATATACGAGTTTCTTTTAATGGACGACGTGAATGTGAATTTAATCAGCGCTAGCGATGACGGCCTACATGCTTAGCACTTGCTTAATTAGAAGCGGAAATGTTTGGAAAATTGTTATTGATCTGAGATCTATAAAAAAGTGACAGGACATCAACTCTAGCGGCGTTTGGCGACCACATCGCTGGGTAATTAAAATTAATTTTCGTGAAAATCATAGGCTCCATCGCGTAGTGCCCAAAGAACCGCGACCATCATCCGTTGACTTCCAGCGAGTCAACTCTGGTTGTTGGGTGCTGTTGCGTCCACTCGGTCGGTCAATTGGCGGCAGAGAAATCTAGTTTTCCCTGTTCGGCCCGTATGATAAATGGTGTCTGGTAAGCGCAGCGCCAAAAGAGAAACAAGTTCACCTGGCAGAAGACGTCGCAAGACGTCGACTCCAGTTCGCAGCCTTCTTTCGATTGGAGTCGTCTACACGACGTGTTGTATTTCAATTAGAGCAAAGTCATCCTCGACCGTAATTAGCAACAAAGTATCTGGCAATGTATGTTTTCGCTATTATCATTTAAATTTATGTTATGGTCCTAAACACATACTATGTGCATAAATGGAATCTCCCCCTGTGGTGATCTTGTGCCCGGTCTGCTTAGTCTTCTCCTCGCAGTCGGGCAATTTGTTAGAAACTGCATCTGATAAACGGTCTCCTTTCCGATTGGCCTGGGTTGGGAGTCGCTCAGGGCTTCTCTTTCGCTGCACTGTCGGAAAATAGCTAGTAGCGATATGTTCAGGTATTCGGGATTAGCTTTTTTTTCAAGCTAAAATGGCAAACAAAAAGGAAAGCTAACAGCGGGGTCCCATACTTGGAAAGCCGTTGTAGAGCAAAGCGTCCGAGTAGGCTGTAGGGCAGCTACTAGTTACAATGGTTTGATTATTATCAAACTTTTTCCAACCTCTCAAAAACTGATGTATTGTCGTTTCTTTAATATGAACATCAATATGAAACAAAATTGAAATTTGGTCCAGTGTATGACCATTGTTTACCCGTTACTTGCAAGTCAAGGCTAGAAAATCAAATTTTCAATTGCCGCTATAATTATAAATTGCATACTGCTAGGGATATATTTGTCTTTAAGTCTTCTTTAACTTATTTTAGCATTCAGATCAAGCCTATGTCCTTTTTGTCTGGCTCACTGGTCTTTATCAATCGTCATTTGCTCCTACAGTCGCAATCTTGATCCACACCCCTTGGAGCTGGCTGCTCCCTCTGCCGGCGCCGACTGCTCTTTTAACAAATGACAATGTTTTTAATTAATGTGCTTCCATGTGTCGAGTGTAACAACCATTCTCTTTTGAAGAATCAACACACACCTGGCCATATGGGGGTGGTCGGCGGGAAGGGTTGGCTTTCCCTCTGGCAGTCCAACTCCCACCATATTCCGCCTCTCGATGCACCACACTTTTCGATTTTTATTTGTATGGTAAAGGATTTTCCCTTACTTTTTTATAGCTCCTAATCAAGTTTCAATATTTATGCCTCTCTATATTTTTTTAAGTCAATGATTTCGAAATATTTTTTTAATTATTTTCAAAAATATTGCTAGTTTCTCCCCGATAGCTTCCAAGATATCTGACAATTTTTTAAACAATGAATTTTATTCAAAAATGACTTCGAATATAATTGTTAATAAACTTAATAAAAAGGAAAATATATTTTATGGCTGCAAGATTCCTCTCCTGATTTATTCAGTCTAGGTTTCTCGATATATTTAATCAAAGTCGATATAACCAATCGAGATTCAAAGTTATTAAATAAAATAAGTATATCTTCCGATCACCTTTTATCCACCCGTTACGTAAGAGGAAGGGTATTAGCTCTTTTCGTTGTTATAGCATATATAACTCCCACTCGATGGATGGCCGGCAAGGTCCATCAATTTTCTGTTTACCTGTCAGCGAGTCTCTGCCGCTTTCAGTCATCTGATGGATGATTTCCCAATTCTATGGAAATCATTATGATGAAGAATTTTCGACAGGCCATTGATTGAATAAAGGATGGCATCATGGGTTTTTGAAATGTATCAGTATCAGTATTCCTACTTAAAAGGCTGGTCAAAAATGATTCGGTAGCCCTAGTAACAGTTGCAACATCTGCTTCCGTGGTAGGCATCCCCGTTCATCGATGGGGGCCCTCCTCGGCGCGGACAAGCCGCAAATTTCAGCAATGAAATGGACATTCATTTGGAATTTTAATCAAGGCCTGCAATATTATTTAAAAATGCACAATTCCCTTGTTGCGGATATTGCACCTGACTGTACACGCAGGATGTGTGCATGGATGTTCAGGGGACGTGCATCGCAAATTGGCAATCGTCTGTGTGCGGTTGAATTGCTGACAACGCATCGAACATGGACCATCCCATGGACATGGACCCATCCCCATCCCCGCCCAATCCCAACTCCATCCACATCCACATCCAACCGGGCAGCAGGCAGCGGGTTGTCAGGTGCTGATGACAAGCGGCTTCCAACTTCATTAGGTGTTTGCCCGGATCCCGATCTGGACGGGGAGGGTTGGGTGCATCCTCATCTGGCATCAAAACTACCTGGCCTGGGCTGGGCAGAGCACCCTGTTGGGTGCATTTAAAGAAGAGGATCTCGTCGGTTGCGGCCATGCAAATGTGTAGCGGTGGGTGGCTGGGTTCTTGGTGGTGGAGTAGGCTTTATGTCCATGCACATTTGCATTTTTTATGTTTACTCCTTATATGTACATATGTAGCAGTGTGGATATAAAAATGGAGATGCTCGCTATCCATCTCTCTCTCTGGACTGCACTTTGGCTCCCTCTTTTCGTCCACGAAAATCGACAACAAAATTTAAAATGCACTTTACCATGTCTATTGTTTTTTTTTGTTGTTTTTGTTTGCTGTTCCTGCTGCATCCTGTCTGCTGCTGCCTTTCGTAAATTTGTACATATGGTATGTGTATACATATATAAAGTATGTGGAGAGCTCTATCGCACCCCTGCAGGCACCTTCGGATGGGTGGTACAGGTTAGTTCTGGGGGTTGGGAAGCCATGCATCCATGCAGCCAGTGCACCCGAAGTAGTCAAATTAAATCGGCTTGGGAAATCTTTTCTACAAGGGAATATTAGCCGACCAAAAATAAATACATACATATCCTAGTTTGTAAAACAAAAGAGAATGAACTGTTCGAGTGAATCGACCATTGGATACCCATGACAAGGAAGTCAAGGCTAGAAAATTCGTATATAAAATTAACTTTATTAGATAATTACAAAAGGGAAGTCTTTTCATAAATATTTACTTTAAGAACAAAGCTAAAAGTATGAATGTTAATTTGGAGATTTATAGCGAATACTGAACTGATTTATTTTCCCCCATAATATACATTTGCACAAATAAAGTATTCCCACTTAATCAATGAGGATCGGGTATATGATTTGTTATTATTTATTTATTTAATTATTCCAAATAATTGTTGTTCAGTTTTTAAGCATTTACCTGCGTTCTCCACCCGTGTTTTACCTTGTTAAGAAGTTAGCTAAAAAGGGGGTAAAAGACAAACGCAACACAAAATTTAGTGCCTACGATTTTATTTTTGTAACAACAATTATATGAATAACAGTTCATTTTTGTAAGTTTGCTCTTTTAATCGGTTATTGCGAGTGTATCTGTATTTCCCGGCCAAGTGGTGCAGCCATTCAGACAGCAGCATGTACATGTCATTCGCTGATAATCCAATTTTTGGGGCCGCATTATCCATTAGCTATCGGTGGGAGTTCCCCGACAGGCAACGCGATTAAAGCCAATTTGTTTTACGACTCCCTTGCATCAGCTGAGGGAGTGGCGTAGGTGCTCCCGACTAACGAACAATTAATTGAATATAACATTCAATTATTTTGAAAAAAGGACTTAAACAAACAACAAGGATATGGGCTGGTTTGTCTGCTGGCCAGAGACCGCATTGCATAAACCCTCGAATCAATGTACTACATAGATGAATGCATATACCTATGTACAAGGCCAGTACATATGCTTCATCAGGCGAAATTCATGTCCCTGGCTCTTCCTCGTTTCCCCACTCTGCCACTGCCCCTGCCACTGCCACTGCCACTGAACTGGCCTGTACATGACGCACTTGAAGCCTACGGCCCAGACCCCGACTCCTCCCAGAGTATGTTGCGCCTGGAGTACGACAGAGATGGCCACTGTCATACTCCCACCGTCGGAGCATTAATGAAAATTTCGTACATCGAATTCGCATCATTAAAAAAACGAAAAGCCCAAATTTCGCATATGTGAAAGTCGCCGGGGAATTTTTTAAGGGTTGCAAATTGCTAGCAAAATAAAAACATTCGAAATTGTTGTATAAAAATCTATTTGGTTTGTTGGCTTTTTTTTTGCAGTGAGTGGTGGCAACAATGCATGTACATAAAGGGGAGGCATGTATGGTGTTCTCGCATGTATATGTTAAATTTATTTTTTTGGCTTTCGGGTTGAGAAGCGACGCACAGTGGAGTTTTGACCCCAAAAGTGTCATTTCGTTAAATAATGTTTATTTTCATGGGTTTGCTAATTATTTCCCAAAAATATATGTTGTTCATGATATAGGAGAATGCCTAAATATAAGTATAAGCAGGAAATAGCTATCTTCTTTTAATATGATAGTATATTAGTTGGCATCAAAATTATGTTCTTATATATATGTGTCCCTTTAGTCTTATCTAGACGAAATTGTTATTTTAACTAAAATGTTTGGTATTTTGGTATTAAAAGATTGGGCTCTATAATTTTGGATAGATGAACTCGTTTATAATTTGTATTTTTTTTTAAAATAATAATATAATAATATTTATACTATCTTCTTGTTATTTAAATATGTTATTTTGGAAATGGCTTTGAAAAGTTTATTACTACTTTCTATTTGCCATATGAACGATCTTTGAAGATCATCGATTCATTAGGTATAAGACGTTCTAAAATGTTTATATGAAATCAGAAAGCTATATCCAAAATATGTCGTATGATGCTAGGATATCTATCCTGTTACAGACACAAGTTGTGAATCTGTACATTATGTTCAGCATACAAAAAACTCTAATAATGCGATCGTTGAATGCAGCCAATCAGTTGGAGATTTCTCTATTTGTAAATAGCCAATTAAAATGCTTTGTTAATCATTAATACGGGTCTGGGCATTGTAAATAAAATTAAGGACATTTATTCAATTAAGTACACTGATTGGATATAGATTGAATTATGTACTACGCATAATGCAGATGAGTGCAAATAAGCGGATATATATAGATTTGTGACAATTTATATAAATTCTACCCACCTTCCTATAAAAAAATTTCAACATTGCGTGGACAGTTTTCCAGTTACATAAAAATACTGGCGACTTATGTACTCATTACAATTTAAGTCCATCGAACTTTGTTTCTCGCTAGACTCGCTGGATAACTTTTCCACTAATTTACCATTTTAAGCGAGTATATAACCCGTGCATATACTCGTACATACACCCGGGCTGGAGCTCATTTGCTTACGCAGCTCCCAGCGTCCAGCTATGTACAAAATGACAATAAAATCGCATAAAATTTAAAAAACATAAAATAAAATAAAAGTACAGTATCCGCACAATAAAACAAGTGCAAAAAAAAAATGCGTGCGTGCGGTTGACCCGCCCCTTGCAAGGTGGGAAAGTTGCATTTTGGTTGGTCACCGAATCACATTGAATGCAGCAGGATGAAACGGGGAAATTATCATTTATTATTTTTTTGGAAGGATATACCTAGGTATATTAATTAATACTACTTAATGAGATCTTCTCTTAAAAATCTATTACAAATGCGAAAAAAAATTAATGAGTTCTAAGAGCTACATTTTTAGACAGGCAGAAGGACGCGTGGGAGACGACACAAAGTATATATATTATTGATCAGCATAACAAGCTGAGTCGTTATAGCCATGTCCATCCACGGATCTCAGAAGCTGTAAGAGCTAGAGTAACCATATTATCATTGTACCATAGAGTTACCATCCGATTCTCCTAATATTGACGCAGTTGGTTGAACTCAAATAAAATATACCGATCCTGAAAATTGGATCATGTTTGGTTAATTAGAAGCGCATAAATATGTGAAGTTTACAGCCGCTTACAACAAACTATATTTTCATTTGCTCAAATAAATAGTAAGTCACTTATGGTCGGGAGTTGGAATCCCCTCACCACTTTGCAAAACTTTTTCCTTTTTTTTTTGTTAGTTATCCTTTTTTTTAAATATTTATTTTTTTTGTAATATTATTTATTCAAATAATATTATTATATTATTTATATTATTTGCCGTTCAAGTTGAATTTTCTAATGAGTGCCGCTAAAAACGCACTACCTTCATATACATATGAATTTGAGCCTTCAATATAAATCCACTGTATTAGCTTTATGCTTCAAAATATATTAGGTGGTGCAATAGTTTTACTCAACATACATCTACATAGTAGAAGGGATCATATTTGAAACCTTAAAATCTATATTTTGACCAGCATCATCAGTCAAGGCGATCTAGCACTCGCTATATGTTTGTGGTATGTTTACCATCCAATGATTTTATCGAATCGATTGTATCATTTAAAGTAATCGTCAGATATTATAACTCTTTTTATATGAAACGGGCTAGTCTTAAATCGTATCGAATCGTCGCTGATTCATAATTATTTTGTGAATTTCAGAGGCCTTTTTACCGGGTTTTCATTTTCCAAGCAGGTAGCACTTTTAGAGCATTTTTTTTTAAAATACAGACATCTCTTTAGTCCCTTTTAATAAACTAAAAAAGTATTTACATGTAATATGTAGTTTTTAGCTTTTTTAGTCTTTAAGATATGCAGGTTTTCAAATGTTTGCTAATTATGGTGACGAAAATGGGCAACAATTTAAAAAAACAGCTCTTTTAGTTTCCGAGATATGGGGAGATTATAGAAATTGCTGGGGCGACAAATTCATAAATCGAAATCAATTAAAATTGGTGCCTCTATCTCTTGCCTTCTATAAAGATGGCTAGTTTACTCACCCTGACCATACTTAAGGTAACTTTTACCCAAGATAATAAATATAGTCTTCTAGAATAAATAGGTATATGCTAACGAAATGATTTGGATCGCAATGCAATTCCCTAACAAATAAATACATTAAAGTTAAAACGAACAATAGCCACTAACGTACCTACATACAAAGTAATTGTTGGCCGCACCCATATGTTTAACAGAAATATGACATTTCCATAAAAATTATCGAAATACCATGTAAGGCCTATATTGTAGGATGAGCTGTGGCTGCAGCTGCAGCTGCTGCTGCTGCTGCGTTGCTGATTATGTTGATGACGCTGCATAAACAAAAAAAATAATCCAATAAATGAACATGTATAAAGAGGAAATAAGCAAAATTCAATCGACACGCATTGGGTGGTGGCAGCGACCAGAGAGGCTGCATGCGAAATTCCGCATAAATTGGGCTGCTAATTATTGACGGGCCTGTCCCAAACTCCAGCCCCGACCCACATTTGTGGCATGGCGGCGCTGACTGCATCCACAGTGGATGCCTCTCATAATAAGTTTTTTCTGGTTGCAAATGAAGCTGCAAATTATGCTGCACTTGTTGTTGTTGTTGTTGGGCTGCGCCAAATGCGGCAGTGCCGTGTCGGAGAAAAATCAGTTTCGAAAATGCTTTGTCAACAGCAACACACATTCAAAATTTTCGGTTTAGTCGCATAAGTTTTATTTTCCCTAATTTAGTCCGTCAATACAACTTTGACTATGTGTTTGGAAATTCTCTTGCTTTTACTTTCCGCCAGACAGGTTTCCCAACCAAAAAAGTGAGTGCCTCATGTGTACGAGTATGATTCTGTTTGTTTGCCCATTCTAAGCCTAAGCACGTCAAATTACGTATACGCCCGGTGTGACCCAACCACATAAACTGCGCCTCAGCCCCATCCGGTGTGAATGTGTGTTGTGATTTGATGTAAATTATGCAAATACTACCCCTATTAGAGACGCCCATCCCCCTCCAAATTGTTCCCTATTACGCTGGCGTCGACGTCGTGTTCGCTGTTGTTGTTGCGGCTGCTATTTTGTGGTTCTTTTGTTGTCACTAGTTAGCTGCGCTGGCCGATGCGTCTGATTAACAAAATTAGTTTAGAAAACTCCGCTAACGCGTTCGAAACAAAATAAAAATTGATCGCTTATTTCGAAAAAAAAAAAAATTAAATTCAAATGTAAACAGCCGTGAGTCCTGGACATTTTGCTTTCAATAACCATTACTATTTTAGGATTATAATGGACATGGCCAGGTTTGCATTAGTAATTAATAATGTTGCATTCGAACCATTCCAGTATATTTTACGATTTACAAATAACTTCATATGTGAAATGCTTACAATATATAATGAAGATAAAGACAGACAATATTATAATATTGTTAATTAACAGTTTAAAATGTGAATTAAAGACTAACAGCATTTGCCTTGCTGTCCAACTTTTCGACATTGAATTAATTTCGTGAAACACTAATATATTTAAAGTGCATTAAACTAACATCGAAACAAATTTAAATAGGCAATGGTGAAGCATCATCCCTTTAAAATCTTTGTTGCGCTTTAATTTTCATTAGAAACTCCGTCACTGTGCTGCTGTCCGTATGTGAATGGTTGTTCGCCAGTGTTTCCCGACCTCGAAAAGGTTTTGTTAACCATTTTGTGATCTATTTTCTAGCACGGTTAGTTTTGCGGCTAGCGGGAGGGGGTGTGACATCGGGCATCGGGAGGCGGTTGGTCGGGCGCTTCTGTTTCTGTGTCGCGAAGAGGAGATTCCCAACGTGACGAAGAATATTCTTGAATGAAAGTCAAAGTTAAAACGGCAAAACAACAAAAACCTAAACAAAATACAAAACGACACACGAAGCGTGGCGTACCGTGGGTGAAGGGGTAGGTGGGGCCAACTAGAAAGCGAGACAGAGAGCGCCAAAGTTTGATAACGCCAAAGCAAAACGGAGGCGGGGCAGGGAAAGCGGGAAAGCGGAAGGCGGAAGGGGCCTGTCGCCGAGAAAAACAAACAAGAAGCGGGCTCCGTTCGGTTGTGAGATGCGAAAAGGCAAAAAGCAAAGGATGCGACGGCGAATGCAGCGCGACTGCAAACTGTAAATCGGCTGGGCGGGGTGAAAGCAATCCAAGGGGGTTGCGCTGTAGTGGGTGGCAGTGGGTGGCGGTGGGAGCTCAGGTGTGTTGCCGGGTTGAATGCACGCCGTGCGGAAACGGCAGAGCTGTACACGCCTATGCCGCTGCACTTCTCCCACTGTTGCTTGCCCGTTCGCTCCCCCATCGAGAGCCGCTCTCCCGCTCTCTGGCTATCTGCGCATGTGCTGCGGCTCTCGCGAACTCTGCTGCTGCTGTTGCTGCGGTGAGGTGATGCTGCAAGGGTGCTGGGCAGGGGGATCGCGGAGCGGGTGGAACGGGTGTGCGGTTAGGTGCAATTTATTTATTTATTTCGATTCATTTCCGCTTTTGTGCGAGACTAAATGAAAACTCATTTCCCTTTGATGTTTTGTGCCTGCTCCTCTTTCACTTTTTCTCGGACACTGCCAGAGCGAGATGGCCATATGGAAGCCCACGCATTGAGAGAGGGCAAGCTTTGGCTCTTTCTCTCTCCCTTTGTTCCTTTCCCTCGCTCGCCCTCGCTCGCTCTCACTCTGGCTCTCTCTCTGTTTATCTCTCTGTCTGTCTCTACCTCTCTCGCTCTATCTTTGTATGTGGGGCTGCTTTTTTGGTGCTTCTGGTTCTGGTTCTGGTTCTGTGGCTGCTGCTGCGCGATAATGAAAAAGTGTAATGCACCAAAAAGTGACATAAGGCTGTAAATTAAGGGACAGCAACAACATCGGGCTTAAACTCTGCCATGCACATATGTGCCATGATATACTTGCATACATAAAAATATGTAAGCTACATACATAAGCGAGAAATATATGTATATAATCGGTTATTTACAGTTATCTGCATATTCTGAACGACCGGCAGCTACTGAACATGGGGGTGGTGGATGGGGGATGGGGGTAGGGGAGAGGATGGGCGAGGATGGGTGAAAGTGGGTTGGGTGAATGGGTGCTGTGGTAAAGGCATTTACCCCGAGGCGACCAACGTACAACGTACAAAGTCCACGTGAGGGCTTTTTGTATCCTGCCGGCTCCTTTATGTTTTCCCATCAAATTAAAAGCCTTTTCATTGCAAATTACAAAAATGGTAATCGCCGCCTACACCCACACATTCAGTGTCTGTGTATCTGCAACTGGGCTTTATTGAATATCGTTTGGGGCCATTCGGAGATGCCAAATTTTAATACTGGCTTAAATTTGGATGGGTTGAAGATGAAAAATCAAAATCACCTACCAATTAAATTGCCCACATTATTTTATAATCTTTTTAAATACACAAAGTCAATGTTTGAGCACCCCAAAGATTACAAATAAATAAATAAATATGTATGGTATATTGTTGAAAAAGCCATTAGGGAAACCCCATAGTCTGCACGGTCTAGAATTGCTCCTCTCACTGCCTGATTTATGTGTATTGCGTTCTATTTCTCGTGATTCTCTTTCTGCCGGCACTTTCAGTATCTGCTAGCTACGGATCGGCTGAAATTTACATTGCCAAAGTCGCAAAAAGCAACGGCGGGGCAGAAACCGGCTTTCCAGCTCACACACATACACACTGGGAGCAAAACTCACCCACATATGCAAGCCTCACGCGAGATAACAGCCAGCAGCAGCAACAAGAACAGCCGAATACAACAGAAACCGGCTTTTGTGTGACCTAATATTTGAGTTAACTACTTTGGCAAAAAGGCGAAGCCGAATTCGCACAGAGGCAAGGAATACTAATACTCCATGAAATGCGATTCTCGCTCGCGATAAGATTGGAGCATATCAGACCCGAGTCGAACCGATCGGAGCAGAGCGGTAAAGTGCAGGCCGCCTTATCACAAAAAAGCAGCGAAACAGAAACAGAAACCGAGCGCAGAGCGCCGAGCTTTCGCCGTGAATAGAAATGCCTCTCGCCTGGTGGTCTCCGGACCGCTCCTAACTTTTTCCTTAGTACGCCAAGTAGGGGGCAAACAAAAACACAAACAAAAGCACACACACACACACAAACACACAAGCCTGGCACTCTCCCATTGTCCCAATGACAGGCCCCGGGCTCTGCTTTGCTCTGCTTTGTATGCCGAAGGAGAGGCGGAAGGGCAGGGGAGAGAGACAAGCTAAAAACATCGAATACCGGTAAATGGGAGAGAGGGATAGGGAGAGGGCGAGGGCGAGGACAAGAGCAAAAACTATTTAAAGTTGACTTTTTATTTGCATTATGTATACGTCGTGTGTGACTTGGCGCTTGTTTCTGCGTGGGCGTCGATGATGATGTTGGTGGCGATGATGATGATGATGATGTACCGCATTGCCAGGGGGAGTAGGGTCGGACTCGAAGAGGAACCGGAGTCGGAATATGAACGTGATTTTTAAACTGAATTTGAAGCGCGCCGAGCAGAGTTCGAGGGAGAGTGGAAGCTTTTTAGCGTTCGCTCGTCGGCGACTTTTTGCACCGGCAAAAAAACTAAGCAGCCGGCAAATGTTTTTGTGTACACTCTCTCTCCTCTGTCTCTCTCTCTTTCTCTTTTGGCTTCATACCCCCCTCTGTCTATGGTCTTGCTCTCTGTATGCCCTCTCAACAGAGAGTTCTAGTGGTTCCATATTATTGTCTTTTCGTGTTGGCGCCAAACAAGAGAATCTATTGTTGATATGCACCGTTGCCACGCTTCACGGCTTAGAGGGCGACTTTGTCCCACAGCTCGTGACTTTGGCGTTGAGAATTCATTTGTTGACTTATTGGCCCGATCAGAGTTCCCCTCCAAGGATCCTCCTCCTCCTCCTCGCAATCCTTGTACAGCACCGCCTTCATGTATCCACTGCAATCCTCGAATTCATCGGGGTAATTATCTTCATCGATGTCCACGTACTCCTGATCTCCCGCCATCAGAGCCATCTCAAAATTTCCTTGTTTAAATATTTCTCCGACGTCCAGAACTTCGACCTTTTGGAAAATGCGTCTCGTCTCTTTGCGGCGATACTTGTTCTTGACGGCTTTTTTCCGCTCCATTACCGTTTTCGAGGGGTTATTTCTGCAGATTGAGTAACTTCCCGGCCTAAACAATGGAGTGCGCCTGCAGAGTTTCATTAGGATAGTGATGGCCTTGTTACCGGCAGTCAGGGGTAAGCACGGATGTTTGCGGTTAAGCAGAAAGCAGACCCACATTCCAGTGTATTTAAAGGGAAATGTTTTTGTTTCGATGTTGTTGGAGTCCTACTCAGAATTGTCAAAAAATGTTTCATTTAACTTCAGTTTGGCTATTCAGACGCGTAGGAAAATTTATTTAGAAGCAACATGGATAAAATAAGTGAAAGTAAAGGTCGTAAACATGACCTGGAAAGAGTCCAAGTGCCCCATGAAGATCCCCTAGTCCCTGACTATAGCCTTTGCAGCAAGCCTAGCTTCTTCGTCTGCCAGGGCAAGAAATCACCTGATCTCGTCGAGGTCAACAGCTTTACGGACCTGCGACAGCTGCAGGCAGGTGGGGAGCCAATAGGTCTCTCCCTTCAACAAACCCCTTTGAAGATCCAAGGAATTATGAAGCGGCAGCACAACATCATTAAGATGGTAAAAAAGGCCAAGGACATACTGCTCCTTAAGAAGTAAGATTTCTAGAGAAAGTTAGACGAGCAACTTTAACTACAATTTTTATCGAATCCCTTATTTCTCAAAATTTAGCGCAAAAAGTCAAAGTTCGATATCTGTAAAGCGCTTAAATTAAATTAGCCGTAGGCTAATTGTTGCCTTGTCTGGACTCGATATAATTTCGGCTTTAAATAAAATATTTAAAATTGCATTTTTTGTTGCTGTAAAGGTGCGTATACCACACCTGGCATTTTGTCAATGGGAACTGATTAATATAGCGCAGCTGATTTAGATACATTTTAGTTTATGTTCATACATATGTAATTACATATGTTCATCGTTGATCAAATTGGAAATTCTACCTATACTTATAAGGTAGTAGACCCCAAATTGCGCCAACATCGCCCTGGCCAAATGACATGGCCTATAAGGATGTATTTATCTACCAATATTCCGTTTATAAATGCTCAGAAATGCTTCTAAAGTTCCATATTGCACTTTTGATTAACATAAATATTTATACCAATCCATTCAACAATTTTATTAAGTGCTTAAAGTGAAAACCAAATAATTTTTAAATCAACTTTAACAATACAAATGGGTTTTTTTCTGGCATCTACAACCCTTCCTCTAATGTATGAACTTTCTTCATAAAATGTTTACACTAGTAGTTGTTTAATTATTTGTACAACATTATTGGACGAAATTTTTATTTTATAGGTTTTTTAAAATGAACAATCTCAATAAATCGGTACCAAAACACAACATACATAATTAAGTGTTGATAAAATAGAGGGTTAGCGGGAAAGGAGAGTGAAGAAACTACCTTAATCAGTTGCTAATATGAGATATTTCCTTTCGGATTTTTATAAAAATAAATTAACATATCCGGAGTTCTTAAATTGTTTTGAGTTGTGGCTTTTCGCAAAGACGTTTTCATACATGTATTTATAACATTGTTTTGTGTAACCGCAATAATTTAATAGAGTTCTAAAAATTGGAATCAACATCTAGTTGGCGCTGGACAAATGTGTCATTTTTGACAACCAGAACCCTTACTCTTACTTTTTCAGATTAATTATTTAGTACATCCGTAGATGCTAAACAATCGGCGATTTTCTATAGCAAATAAATGTGTTGAAGTAAAGCCGCGGTGGCTATTGCTAGTTATACTATATAAGAGGAGTATCTGCATCAGAAATATGAGTTTGTGCAAGTTTGCGTTAATACATACTGTCGGGCAAACAAACAGATAGACAAACAAGGGTAAATTGACTCGGCTGGTGATGTTGATCGAGATTTATATACTTTATAGGGCCGCATTCCCAACTTTTGGGATATATTTAAAAGCTCCACTGCAAGTGTCTAATGATATTCATTATAGCGCACAATCTATATGTGAATTCATGCCAGCGGAAAAGTTGCATGTCCACTAAATTCTCTCTTTAAATTCAAATCTAAAACCTTATCTTAGTCCGTCGAACCACCGCGGAATGTGTGACTGATTTACCCACTTCTAAGCTCGGTGGTTTCCAAATCGTAACACTTTCGCGCGTTGCCGCCAAAAGGAAACCCAACGCCAGACGAAATCTGTGGAAGTTTTGGGGGCCGAGGAGCGGCCCTCACTCCCACAGCTGGCCAGACCTATAGCAGGCACCTCCCTACACCCGCGCCTGTCCACCCCCACCCCCTTTGGAGAGTTGCATACCAATACCAATAGCCCCTGCGCTCTGCCCGCCGCAACACCCAAAAGCAGGCGGCGAAACCTCAGCTGCAATGGCACGCGACGTTGAGGCCGCTGCCGGCAGCGACGCGTGCGTCGACTGAGGGCCTCATGTGAGTCGCACGACAAACACGCACTCATACACTCGCACGGCCTCACACGGATACACACTGTTGCGGAGATGTAGATACAGCAGATCCACATCCCCCTCCACCGTTACCTTCGCCATCAACTCGCTTTTTGCAAACTTTTTGCCGACGCTTTTTGTTTGCTTTACTTGTTTCTCGCTCTCGCTTTGTTCCTCTTCCCGCTCTATCCATCTCACACATACGCACGCACACACCCGTATACAGATTCTTGAGTAGCGCTCTCTGCTCGGTGCTTGCCTCTCTCTCTCATGGGGACTCACTCGGACTGCCTAGTGATGGGGAGTGGATCGCAGGGGGGACGGAGGGAGGAGGCGACAGCGACAGCAACAGCGACTCGTCGTCTTGTTGGACTCTCCCGTTTGGTTTTTGCTTCGTTTTTGTTGTCTGAGCGGGAGTGTGTGCATAAAAAGCTTTGCGCGCTGGCCCCCGCGCCCCGCTCCCCTCCCCCCGCACTCCACCCACGAAGGTTTTTCGAGTTTCTTTTCGGCTCTCTNAGTGCGCCGAGCCGCTCAGCTGCTGCCGCCGTCGCCGCCAACGACGACGACGACGCCGGCCGAGGCTGCGACGGCGGCTTCAGCTTGGCCGATGCCGCTTTCATGGGTTCTTGAGCGTATGCAAAAGATTTTTGCACATATTCATCTTTTTGGCCGTTTTCGGTGCGTATCGCGGAGCTCGCTAGCTCTTGGCGTGTTTGCGCGAAAATCCAGCTATTTTGCGCGCCGAAAGAAAGTCAATCCCCGTGCTTCTGGCCCGGTTCCGGGCCATGTGTTCTATCCTTCCGTCTTCGCCTGTGCCTGTGCCTTATCCTCAGCATCCCAGCAATCCAGCTTTTTTCCGATAAGGAGTGGTTTTGTTCAAGAGTACATATGTCTGTGCTCAAGTGCTATCCGGATCTGTGCTTTTTTGCGAGCGTCTCGCAAAATTTTGGCCATTCGTTGCGAACTAAGTTCTAAGCTGAGATGTGTGTGTGTGTGTGTGTGTGTGACTGTGTGCGTGCCCAACGGCCTTGTGGATTTGGATATTTCAATTGCGTACGGCAGTCGCATCTGAATGACTAAACAATGCCATGAAGTTTGGGAAGATCGACTGAAAAATGGCCGACACATTGCCCAGACAAATGTGTTCCATGAAACAAAAAAAACTCCGGAAATTTGTATAGGAAGACTCGAACTGTGCCCAGCCCAAAATCAAACCGAGCTATCTCGGTGCCGTATCTGCGGCTATTGACTTTTAAGATGTGCCGTGCCTGCACCATTTGTGCCCAACTATTCTGAACTTTTTTGGTTGTGTGCTCAGCGGGTCGAAGTGTAGTTGGTAGTGCAAAAACGCAAAGGGAGTCTCTCCACTCATCCCCATATATTTGTGAGTGGGAGTTGGAAATGTGTCTGGGTGCTTGCATCGCTATCCGTGAATCTTCTCCGCACGACATGTAGTCGCCGTCGGATTTAATTTTGTAATACCCTAACAGCGGGTTAAATGGTTTTGACCATACTAACTGGTAACTGGCCCTATAAAGAATTGGTTTCCTATCAGCCGGTATATGTTTACCTATATCCCATTAGTAATAGTTTATTTTTAATTGTTTACCTACTGATCCGGAATATGTTCTAGAACCTTTAGTCACCTAGACTTCTTTTTATCATCACAATGATTATTGTAAGTGTATAGAGAACATTTTTAATTTGTAATGAATTTAAATATAAATGAATGATAAACAACTCAAACCAATATATTTTCGATTTTAAATTAAACCTTTGCGAAGCGGTTAAGGGTTAGAATCGAAATCATATGTACTATGAGCATCTGCCAAAGGAAAAAGATACGGCTAAATTAGCATTACTTTGTTTTCTTTTAATAGAGTAATTTACGGGAAATGTTTATTTTAAGCTAAGGTCCCCGAAGCTAGCCTTCCTCTCTAGATTTTCGTTGGCGTTGCCGCATTGTTTCATTGTTCCTGCATTAGATCGTATCGCAGTTTGTTTTCCTGTTCTGCTCGCATACTCGTAGTTTTTTAGACCCTGTACCCAAAGGGTAAAGGGTATATTAAGTTTGTGCAAATGTATGTAACAGGCAGAAGGAGGCGTGGCAGACCCCACAAAGTATATATATTCTTGATCAGCATGACGAGCTGAGTCGATATAGCCATGTCCGTCTGTCCGTCTGTCCGTCTGTCCGTCTGTCCGTCCGGATGAACACACGGATCTCAGCAACTGTAAGAGCTAGAAGAACCGTATTACCAGTGTAGATTCTTCTAATACTGAGTAAATTAGAGTTTATTTTTTTAAGTCGGTGCCACGCCTACCGCCCCCGCAATTTGTATTTGAATTTTTGCACTGCCCTGCACTGCACAATTTTCAAGCTAAAATTTTTTTAAAAATACACATGCAATTGGAGCATAGATTTCTACCGATCCTGAAAATTTCATCAAGATTGGTTAATTAGAAAGCGCACAATAAATACCTAAAGTTTACAGGCGCTAAACACCAAAAATCTGTTTATTTGCGCAAACGGTAAATCGCTTGCGTTGATTTTTCTCGGAAGTGCCGCTGTAGCTGCGCTGCCACTGCCTTCATATACATACATACGAATGTGTATGTATGTATGTATGTATGAATGTGCGTCTTCAATATATTTATACTGTATTAGCTGTCGGTTCAAAAAGTTTGGGTTTGTCGAATGGTTACGACGTTCGACTTAAAACGCGAAGATCTTGGGTTCGAATCCCAGACCGGACTCGGTGTGAATATATATATTTTTTGGTTTTGATTTATTTTGACTATAACCAAATTTGTACAGGGTCTGTAACAGTCGGGAAACTCGACTGTAACGTTTTTACTTGTTTTGCTTTGTTTGCTGCGCTGCGCCACACACCCTCGTCCCACGCTCCCTAAGAGGGAGCCACCGCTAGAGGAAGCCCCGTTTCATCATCTGGCGGCGTTTTGAACTTGAAAATTTTGTTGTTCGCTTAGTTTGCCCCCCCCCCCTCCCATGCCCCATTGTCCTCGCGTCCTCGCGTCCTTCTCCACTCCCTCGGCACGCTCTCTCGAGCTCTCTTTGCGCGGCTCTCTTTGCTGTTTAGACAATGCGTGCCTCTGCACAAAACACGCGTGTCTAGGGTTAGGAATAGAAAAAGGAAAAACGGCGGGGTGGCAGGTGGGGTTGGGTTGGATTGGGTTGTGTCTGCGGTTGTTTGTCTCGATGTCTGCGAATGTGTGTGTGTGCGTCTGAGCCATGTGTTGAATATTTGTTGGCAACAAGAAGAGGCTACAAGGCGCAAGATGCAGGCCAGGAACCAGGAAGCAGGAAGCACGATGGAATGGTTTTACTTCGAATATGTGCCGGCAGTTTTTTTAGATGCTTGACCAAAATACAAAACAAATTAAGAAAGCTGCTGCGGTGAGCCCTTTCCCTCATAACTTTACTAATGGTGTATCTTTCTTTTTCGCAGGTGCTTTTTGACTGTTTGGAACATTTTTAAAGATTACGTTGAAACGTTGTTGATACTTACTGAAATATTGCTTTGTTTAAACAAATAATAAAATAATATAATCTCGACAAAATAATACCAAACGAAGGGGAACAAGAATCCAATTATAATACTAATGAAATAATAATATGAACGATACCCGATAATAACTTATGTGCAATCAGTTAACTTTTAATTCAATTGACTTATAACTAAAAAAACTACATAATTTGTTATTCATTTCAAACAAGCAATTCTTCGACAAAAAAATCTTCAAATATCTACGACAACAGCTGAATGAAATAGTACAACAAATTAAAGTTAACTTTAAGTTGTATAGAAAAAAAAAGTGATTTTTAGTTAGTTTCTCAAAATTTAACAAACAAAATTCACAACAAAATTTGGAATACAACAACTACAAAACAGCAACAACAACAAACAACAACAACAACAACTACAACTACAACAATAACAGCAACAATTCCAACCACTGCAACAAACAACAAGAGCAACTACAAACAACATAGAAAATAAAAGAAAAAAACAAATAATACAAGTAAAAGATAATAGCAAACAACTTGTAACCATAATAAGAAGCCTAATAAATAACTATAAAACCAAGAATTAAATCAAAACGCCACAACTACGAATAAAACCACAAAAAAAAATAAGAAGCCAACAATAACAATCCAACCAAAACCAAGCAACCCGAAAATAGCCAACATAACTTACCAAGAAACCGAAACCGAAACTGAAACAGCAACAAACGAAAATAGCAACTAAACCCGATTCGAAGCAGGATCAGAGCCAGAAATAGCCTTGCAGTCAGCCCAACTCCATATCAGAACACAAGAGAAATAACTGATAACAAACAGAAAGCAACAATAACAGGATAACAAATAGAAAATAGAGCAACGAAAACAGAAACAAAAACAGCAACAAAAACAGTAACAAAAAACAGTAACAGAAACAGCAACAGCAGAAGTGAAACAGAAATTCAAAAATAAATGCCAAACTATTAATGAAGGAATACAAAAACGGAAATAGTCAAAATTTGTTAAATTTCTTTTGTGTGTTTTTAAACGAACGAAAAGCGAAAACTTTGAACCAAAACCAATATTAAAGCAAACAGCGAATATTTGTCGATTATCAAATTGAGATCTTGTGTTAGGGTTTCCATTTTCGTCTTAGTCTTCAAATTTTACGTTCGTCAAAACAAGCGGTCGAGAAAATGTTCTGAAAAAGTCCTCAAGGAATCGAGCTGAAAGCTGAGAGCTGAGCGCTGAGAGGAGAACTTGATAAACTTTGAGAGGTGAATCAAATGAATAAATAAAGAAGCGGTTATAAACATTTCGTAGATGGAGAAAATGAGTAAAAAACTGTAAAAAAGTTCTGTGCCCGAGTTGCGCAACCACAAGTGTACATTTGTGAGTGACGTGGTGCGGTACGTGTGTCTGCGTGTGTGCAGCACAAGGTATCCCCCAGCAAGGAGAACAATCGAAAGATCGTAAAAACATTACAATATCAACAATATATATCCATATACAAATTATATAAAATTATTCATATCGTGGCAAAAGTAAAATATGATCTAAAAAACATGTAAAAACAGTTTTCGAAAGCATTTCGTACTTAACAAACAAAAAATACAACTAACATTAGTAGTGAGAAACAAATTACCAAAAAAAAAAACCGAATAAAATTCCATTCAGATAAGAAAAAGTTTTAAAATAAAATTAGATTACCATTAACGATAAACGCAAGTATTCGAGGATCGCAAAGGAGTAGAGGAGACACGTGTCTGCTGTCAGATAACATTCGCCCTCTCAGGGACGTGGCAAAAGGAATCCTCTCAAGAAGTCATTCTTGAATGTCAATTCGGTGAGTACAGATCTTTGAGTCGAATACTCGAATTATAGTTTTCCCTTCACTAATTTAGAATGGTCTACATTTGAGGTTTAATTAAACCCGAGCTTAAATACTTTACTTTTTGTATCCTTGCATAGTAGATATTCATTTTTCCAATCTCCACTCTCTAAAGAATGTATCCTTGATAATCATCAACAAAGTCGACCATGTTCCAGTTTTAAAACTATCGGGCTGTATCTTTTTAACGACATTTCTCTAATTGCAGGTAGTAAATAGTAATAATAACTTCGATATATATATTTTCAAATAGATGCAATTAATATTTGTCATATAAATCTGATCATAAGTATGCCATAAAAACTATGGGAAGAATTGTGGGATTAAGCATATCTCAGTAGTTTTTAACGATAATTATTATTATTTATAGGTTTTTGCTTTGGCATCAGTAAAACATAGTCAGATAGTTATTTAAACTTTTTTAGTGGCATCCAGATTACCGATTTTAGTGCGTTAACAAATTCATCGGCAGAAAGCATTTACCAACCGTCCATGTGAGCAGCAACGCATTATGTACATTTTGTACATAACAGCCCCCCAGAGGATGCACACATGTGCATTTACATACGAGTGTCCCTATATACTTCCACATTATGTTTAAGCCTTGCACATATGTACATATATGACTTCATATACGAATTTCCGTATACATGTTCGCTTGCATTCTCATCTACATGCAAATTTCATTTACGCGCAAAAAATTAATTATTGAAAAAATTCGCGATGGACACCCAAAGAGTGCGGAAAATAACTTCGAGCCCCCATCACACTGTACATCTGCACCCCCTGTTGGCCATTAAAATCCTTGTGGGGAATGGTGGGTGGCCGTGGGTGGCCATCGGTGGCAGAGGGAACACAAAAGCAGCAGCAGCAGCAGCAAAAAATCGAGCCATTACACATATTTTAAATGAATTGAAATAAAATTCGTATATAAAAATGCCCGAATGAGCGTGTGTGTGTGTGAGTATGTGTGTGTGTGTGTGTGAACACCAAAGTACAGTTGACTCCACACATTTTAAACGCAAATGGCAGGCAGGCAGAAGACCCACCGACCGCGGCAGAAGCAGAATCAGAAGCAGAGGCTGAGGCAGCAGATGGGAAGGGGGATGGGGATGGGGATGGGTGGTCAGCGAAAGGGGTTGTCTGACCGAACGGTCAGTTGCCGAGCGAACGCCCAGGCACACGAGGATGTGCGACAGAGACTGCCTGTCTGCCACCGACACTGCCACCACCTGTCACTCCCCCAATTGCGCCCACTTTCCACCCTGGCCAGAAAGTAGCTGCAGTTTTAATGGGTTGGAGCTGGCGACGCGTCGCCAAAAAGAGCGCAATTACATTTTGCGCTCTCTATCTCCGTCCGAGCTCCATCTCCTGGTCCTGGTCCTGGCCCTGGCCCCGACTGGCTCCTGTGCATCTGCATCTGCATTTGTTGCATTTGCTTGTATGCATGTGCATCTGTGCGGGCCTACGTGTGGCCCATGTCATTAATGACAAGTTTAATTTGCATTCACAGGGCTTTGTTTTTTTTTTGTATATTTTTGGTTTTCGAATTGGTGGTGCGCTTGCCCTTGGCAACAGTGGAAGCCACCCTCCCATCCGGGTCGGGTTTTTCCACTCACCCATCTCCCTCGAATACCACCCATCCCACCCAGTCGGAACCCGTCGAGCCCGCCGAACGGCGGGGAAATTTCATTTTTTCGGCTGCATTCCATTTCCAAGCCATTTCGCTTCATTTTATTGCAGCTACTGCGTAAATTGTTCTATCTTTGCTGTTTTTATGCCATGTCATTGAATGTAGTTTCCAGAGACTAGAGCAAACGTGACATGTCATTAACGGGGGTAGCGGGTGGAGGTTGGTTTTTTGTTTATAACATCAGAATTTATTGTAAGACGATGTTCTTTCGACAGTCGAAGGTTCTTTTTTTAGACCACCACCCGCCACTGGCTGCAACAAGGTGATTACTAGACATGGCTCTGAAGTGGGGGGACAGAATCAAGGGATAGTATACTTGTAGCGTTGAAGGATTGAATTATAGTATTGCTCCAATGACATTGCATAGGGATATAGTATTACGATTTTTGCTTAAAGACCTTTTATTCAAAAGTATAATGCTTCATGTCACATTTTAGTACCCATTCCTAGGGCATCGAATCAAGAAAATAAGGATAGCTTTGGTGGTAGCTTTGGGATATAGCAGTCCGATTTGAGGAGGATCAATAAAAAACCTTTAGGATTACAGAAGTATTGAAATGAAAGAAATAGATAGTAGAGAAACTGCAAAGATGCAGCTTGATCATCTGCAATGGTATAACTATTCGATATCTTCAATTTCAATAACACTTCTAGTATCAGTCAAGGTAAAGTAATAATCTATAGGCTTTTTCTGCATGTGCACTTTCGACCACGCCCACCCGCACTCGGTATTTGCATTGAAAAGGAAAAACTTAAATTTCCTTGACTTATTTTGTTTAAATAACCTGTGCATAAAGCACAAGGCTGGGCCGAGGGGTGGCCAATGCATGTCAACAGCCTATCAAGAGGCCGCATGAAGTTTTTGCTTTATGTATTCATACGTCCGGGCCGAGATCCCTCGCCCAACTTCCTCCCAATTGGTGAGTGGGGAGTGGATACGGAAATGAGGAACGGGGCTGCAGCGAAGTAGGAGAGGGTGTCCTGGTGTGCTCCAGGCTAGTTGTCATTCACAACGTCGGTTGCCATACAGTAAATATTTAACCAATTCAGAAAATAAATTCAGCAAGATGGGCAAGCCGAATATTATTGAATGTAATAAAGGTTTAAGAATATTACATTCAAGTAGTTAACATATACAATGCGGTTACCTGTCTTAACTATTTCGCATTCATTCTCGGGTTGTTCTCACAAGGACCCCTCTTTATCTGACCATCTGTTGTACATTAAAAACCAGGATGTGTAAAACTTCAGAGCATGTTCCGACTGTTATATATCCTGTTTTATCAGTTTGTCACTTAAATTATTTTGAGAAAAATAAACAAAGAAATAGAAAGAAAGAATACCCTTACAGACTAGTTGCCTTCAAACCCTTCTATAGTTTCTATGGCAGCTGTAGGATATAGTGGTACGATTTTTGGTTTATCATTTTCTGTATTGGCCTTAATGTAAAGGAAGTAAATTGTCCAAAAATGATTTAATTATATTAATAAACACCAGAGTTATGATAAATGACCCATTTACTCCCATCGTTCCTATGGCAGATATAGGATATAGTGGTCTGATTTTGATAAGACTTTCAGGATAGGTTAACATTGTTATCTAAAGGTGACTTTTAAAGAAACAATCAGTTATCTTTAAAAATTACGAATTTACGACCTTTTTTCCAATCGTTTTTATGGCAGTTCCGACTTATATACTCCCTGCAACAGATTGCTGAGTAGGTGCAAAGTTGATTAAGAATATATATATTTTATGGGGTCGTAGATAACTCCTCCACTGCGTTGAATACTTCCGGTCCAAAATTATAATACCCCCTGCAAGGGTATAAAAACGTTATTTTTGAATGCCCTGGTCATTAAGGCTTAGTAACTGAATAAATTTTTGGCCTATTATGAAATGTTTAGTAGAAGCAGATTGCGTGGGCTGTGGGGCATGTAAAATATTTGTAGCAAACAAAAACACTTCAAGAGTTTACATACGTAATTAGGAGGCTTAAGCTTGTATAGTCTTGGAGATGTGTAGGATCATCATATTTGAACATAAACCAATGACATCTGCATGGATACTACATAAGTAACATATTCATACGTTATATGGAGGTTATAGCTCTTATAGTATTCGAGATTTGGATGTTTTTAAATGTTTCACTTTCGAAATTGGAAAAAAAGGGAGAAAATAAGCGTGGCGGATCAAATTAATAATCTATATCTGTAAAACCTACAAGTTAAGAACATAGCGTTAAATATATATTGACAATGTGGTTAAAGAAGCTAGCAAATTTCTGGCCGAAATTATCATACCCCTTGCTCTAGGGACAATGCTGCCAGACATAAGGCAATTGCCATTAACCTGCCCCAAGCCCAATTGGCTAAAATGCAGACAACACCGGGGTGTTTTTAGGGGGCGTTGGCAAGGTGGCTATAAATTTGAAAGCTGCAACTGCATTTTAGTGCAGTGGAAACTTTGTAAGCCGCACATTTCATGTTTACTGCCCGTTGTCTCCATTGTCGCCACAATCTTGCCTCATTGGGCTTACAGGCTGGGGCTGGAGGTAATAAGGCTTTAGTGGGTGAGCCAATTGACGGTTGAAAATTTGGTAGTTAAGTTATGCCCATCTAATTAAAGTGCTGACAGCTAGAATGTAGAACACCGAAGAATTTCATCCGCACAAGGTTTTCCTTTTGCGCTGTTGCGCCCCAGCTCAGAAATTTTCCATTTTTAGTGGCTTTGTCTGGCTGCCGTCTGCGAAAACTTTTCTGCCCATAAAAACTTGTTCCCCTCCGAGCGGCGTAAAATTAAACAAACAAACCTTTGGCGTCGTATCTCACAGTTTTCACTTTCATGTAAGGAAAACGAAGAAAAAAATATGCAATAAAGTTTATTAAGTAAGTCTGAAAAGGAACCGGGAGAGAATAGCTACAAATGAGAAATACTCGTACATAAAAATAGCAAATTTATATTGTTTCTCTCTTTTGCTGTTTCTTAACTATATATGGCGAGGGGCCGCAATTTGAATTCGAATTTGACACACTCCCCGAAGGACCCTTTAAGAGTAGCTAGACGTAAAAATTCGCATACCAGCAATGGGACCGGTTGGTTCGTTTGAAAGTTTGCCACCGTTCCGTTCCTCGCCCCAACCCCTTCGTTCGGGGTAAACTGTGTCAAAACTCAGTTAGTTCTCGGAGAAATGTTCGGTAGAGCATCAGAAAATGTTTCCGGTGCCGGTGCCGGTGCCAATGCCGGGGAGGAATGGAAATACAGTCGGCGGGTCTAATGTCTGGCAGCTACTTAGGTCGGTGGAGAGGTGTCCGACCCGTGGTCCCAACTAATCCTATTACTTACATAAATGCCATTAAACGAAAAGACCCACTTGGGGTCTGAAGCTGCTCTCAAATTGAATGGAATACGCTGGAGAGGAAGCGGCCGGGGCAGAATGAAGGAAGGAGTGAGAAGGGGGAAGGGATGGAACAAGGTGGTGGGCCACAGCTCCGTGAATTGAGAGGCTTTTCTTAGGTGCGTGCGGATTTTCACACTTCACGCATGGCCGGATAAGCAAACCGGTAGGCCAGGTGACAAAGGTGGCCAAGAGGAAGAACATAGAAGATTATGTGTGTTTGGGGGGCGGGAGTGTGATAAAATTACGCACGGCTGCCCTGTTGTCACCTCCAAACTTTACTTTGGCTTCTGAATAGGTCGGAAACGTCGTCACCCGGTTTTATACATTTGTACTTTTTCTCTAAACTTACTATCCATTCTAATCTGCGTACATTTGCATTTGCAGTCCCCTACATTATAATATTCCAGAGCCCATTAGAGGAACTATATTGCGTCTGGGGACTCTACTTAATCATCATAAACTGTCTAGGTAATCTAGACATAATTAGAACTACCATGTTATATGTACATCCACGCAGACCAAGATTGTTTCACATTTTTGCAAACCATTTTTCGGTATTTCTTACAATATTAATGGCAAACCACCATTTTTGTTTTATTCAGGATTGTTAAGCTTTCAGGTGAAGATATGACATTTTTTGTAGTCAGTAGATTTTTAAGGTATTTACCATTCATTATTTTAAGTAAAAACTTTTGAAAGTATAGAAAATTAAAATGGCAAACGCATAAAATATAAAATATTGTGTAACATAGTTATATTTTGGCAGGTTTTTCATGTGGCAAATATAGTATAAGCTATGTACATGATCGCTAACTAATAGGAAATTTTCTCATAAATCAATTAATTTAAATAAATATCAAAGTTGTTTATTCATTTGTTTTCATTGTTCCTATGGCAGCTTAATGTTTCGACTTTAAAAATAGATAGCTTTACATCAGGGGGCTTGTTTGTGTTAAACAGAAAGATGAACACACAGGCCGATCCAATGATATAGTATTCTGATCCCGGTTCGGCATATACACATAAACAAAGCGACAGAAGGGAAAAAGAGGCACACACATTGGAAATAATGAAATATTTGCTCTTATCGCAAGTGAATTGTCTTATCAGGCAAGGTAGTATATTAGCAATATATAAATAGGTTTGTTTTGAAGGCACAAAAAACAAACATGGAAGTCCCATTCTAATCAATAAATCCGCCGTGGAGTGTACTTTTTCGGGACCTCTCTTAATTTACAAACAAACTCAATTTAATTCACATGCACATCATCATTTTGGCGAATTCGTCCGCCCTTAACTTTGCAAGTCGGATAGGTAAACAAAATCAAATCGATAGGTTACTGAACCGAAAGGCAAGGCGCGGGCACATCTGCAAGTACATAAATACGTGTATCTATTTACAAGCAAAACAGCTGAATGCATTGGAAACCAAAACACACCAGGAACCACGAGCAAAAGGAAGAAGACCAGGCATGTGGGCAACAATGCAATGAAAAGGTCTAAATTTAAACTGCAAACTGCAGAATAGATGCTAGGGAAAGTGTTCAAGTTTGAGATAGAGCGACCTATAGATTGCGCTTTTGAATCGTCAATTGTAAATCAACTCGAGGAAGCATTTCCCGTTTAATATTATAATATGGTTTAATAATTAACACAACAAGAATGTGAAGCGGTAAGGAAATTGATTGGTTTAAGATCTGCATATGTTTTAATAACTACATACCGATCTAAATGGAAAATAGTTCGTAAATACGATGTTTTTTCATGAAGATTATAAAAAATATAACATTGTATAATTTTAAAATTATATTCTCTTAAATTAAATTATAGATCGATCTAAGTAATTTCATTGAATTGGATAGTTTGCTATATGAAACCCATTGTCTCAGTGCTACCTTGTTTCATTTATTATGGTATTTGGAATAACTTACCGTAGCTCAGCATAAAAAAAGCTTGTAATTTTTCGTGTTTTTCCGTTCCTGCAGCATTGCAGAAACCCCGAAACAATAAAAAAAAGAACCCATCGAAAGTAAACAAGCAAAAACGGCACAAAAGACACGATGTCAGCAGACGTACGTACATAGCCCCAGCGTACACATATAGTACACATGTAGTCGTGCCTATAGCTCTCGATGGAGTGGGGCATATCTTGCTCGATTTGCTTCTGTTGTTTATAGAGAAAAAAACGCTGTTTATTTATACAATAATGCACACATACAATAATTTACTTTATATTTGTACGCGCTGCCCCCCCCTGCCTCACCTCCCGTTCCTCCACCGCCGTTCCCACCATCTTTACCCGCCGCACCTGACAGCACCACAATCCCCCCCCACCACAACCTTTTCGACAATAAACCCGGAAAACAACGAAATCAAATGAAGAATTGCAAATTTTCTGGCACAATGAATGCCCTTCCCCACCATCAAATTGGTGGGTAAGTCAAAATTGGTTTAACCGCTTGGGTATTTGGTCAGCAGGTGCAAAGGTTGGGCTGATTAGGCGTTGCGAATGCCACTTAGTTCTGGTGGAACCGTGTGGGGGCGGGGGGTGATGGTTCGGTCTCCAACTAAACTTTTGGGCCAAAAACGCACACTAATCGGCGGGATTGAAGAGGAATTGAACGGATTATATACAGAGTAGAATGCGGCAGGCAGCCGCAAAATGCAGCAACGCCATGGGGCACCCTCAACCCGCAGCCAGAGCGCTCTGCCGCTGCTCCAACATTAGAAAATCCACAACAGAGCACAAGTGCGCACACGAAAGAGAGAGGCAACAGGCGAGCTTTCGGGAGAGAGACTAACACTAACACAAACACAAAGACAGTGGAATAAGACGCAGCCTGCACTCACACTCTCTCACACGCTCGTTCGCCGGCAAAAAGTGGAAAAAATTCGCGAATGTTTTGGCTAAAAAAGCTTAGAGAGGCAGGCGGGCGCTCTCCTGCTCAGATTGGCTCTCTCGGATGTGTCTACTCCCATGGCTGGCTGGCTGTTGGCGCGCTCCGTTCGCAGCGAGTAGTCCGCACACACACACACACCGACACAGAGCACTAGTAGGTGAGGCAGTGAAGGAGGAGAGGAGTAGAGGAGTAGAGCGGGAAGGCGAACGAGAATGAGAAGGAGAAGGAGGCAAGGCAAGGCAAGACCAGAGACTGAAACAGAAGGCGGCGGCACCGCTGAGAGTTGAGTTGAGTCTCGTTTCGGGTTCGGACTCAGTTTCGCGTTTGCGTTTTCGTTCGGTTCGGATTCGGATTCGTTTCGTTTCGTTCCGTTTCGGTTTGTTATTTTTTGGCATTTTGTTCGATTTTTCGTGCCGACGTCGACGACATCTAATAAAAAAGCTGTACTCAGCCGTAGGTACATGTGTTGAGAGCGCCGCGCTCCCGTCGAGAACCTCTGAGCAGCCATCAAAAATAATTCAAAATGTAGTCGCGCAGCGAAACAAACCGAAATAAAACGCAATAGTGCACCAAAAAAAAACAATCGAGCATCGGGCAAAAGTGTTGGATCAACAACATATACATAATTTGCATGTGTGCCACACGACGCGGCGTATACGCAACGCCGTCTCAAGGAGAGAAAGAAGCAGAAGAGACAAGGGTAGGGGCAAAGGCAAAGGCAAAGGCTGTCCCAGTGCAAAGACAATGAAGAAGCGCCAAACGAAAAGTCGACAAGTCATCTGGAATCTGGAATAGTCGCAAGTAAAACTGAACAGAATCCGAGCAAGAAACAGTATTGTCTTTTTTGAGACTTTTCTGCAACGGCAGTCCGTGAATCTTGTTGTCGTTCGCGGTGTGCCTGTGTGTGCCTGTGCGCCTGTGTGTATCTGCCACTGCAGCAGCATTGGTAGATGCATACATATCTATGCAGTTGCAGCTACGAAATTCGGTTCATTTCGGGGGTGTCTGTGTAAGCACGTGCATCTGTGTGTGAAAGCGAACTGCGCCTGTGTTCGCGGGTCGTTGCAGTTTGCAATGCTTCCCCCCTCCACCACCTCCACCTCCACCGCCAGCTCCCTCGCTCCCTCGATCCCAGCATCGACGACGAGTCGTGCCCGTGCCCATTGCCTGCCGCAATCAACATTTTGAGGTTAGTGTTTTTATACACTACACTGCATACATACACACACACTAAGGTAGCCTTTGGGGCCTCTCAGTCTCACCTACACTCTCATTTGCTGTATGTCAAATAGTCAAGAAGATGCCTATGAGCTACAGGTACAGATCTGATGGCTCTTTAATTAATGTTGTCCCCCGAATGGGGGATACAATTATTTCCATTTGCACTGCGAGCCCCCAAAAAGCGGTCACACCTCCCTTTTCCTATATACCCAGCTACTGATCAATAATATCTGCGAAATCAAGGCCACCTAGCGAGGAGGTGTGAACAAGTAAATAAATGATTTGTGTATATTCTTCTGAGATATATGTTCGAGCATGTGTACATATGGAGATGCACTCCACTAAGCCAGCAGGCAAAGGAAGCCAAATCAATTAAACACTTTCGGATACAGCTGCGTCGGAATTCGCAATCAGAAATTGTGAGACAAGCGAGCGAACCCCAAAATGAGCGCCAAAGAGAGACACTATACAGAGGTTGCGAAAATTGAATGGAAATCGACTAAAAATAAAAAGATACACAACTAAAAATGTTTGCGCGTAAATCAAGTTGACAAAATACAAAGAGATTCGCCTGGGGCGCTGAGCATGGCGGTGGGCGGGAAAAGGGCGGGCTAAAGGCTATGGGAGAGGGGAGCCGGAGGGAAGTTGGATGGGGAAGGGGACTGGGAAGGGGCCTCCCGTTCCCGCATGGGCACACACAAAACGGCACTAATGAGCAGAGAAGTGGAAAGCAGAAGGCACAAAACTAAAAGCAATAGCAACAACAAAAATTTGCCGCAAATCATTTGCAATTTTTATTTGCTTTTTTGCTCTCCGATTTTTTGCGAAATTCTCCCTGGGGCTAA